>SKCR01051827.1:0-37923 GCA_019454045.1 Zanthoxylum bungeanum | reverse complement strand
ATTTTAGCATATAGTTTGTATTTAGGTTGCATGAGACATTGGTCTTGATCATATAGCGATAGATTAAATAAGGAGACTCCATCACCTTCACCGTCAATTAAAATGGCCGATAACCATAATGAAAACCCACCTGGCCGAGATGAAAATCCAATTGATCAGGTAGAACGTGAGTCTCAACATGGTGATCTTAATCATCCTAGGACACGTAGAGAATTCATGAATCCCACTAGGACAAGATCAATATCTTGCATTGTTTTCCCCTCAGATGTATCATGTTTCAATTTTAATCCAGCTGTCATCTAACTTTTACCCATATTCCACGGTCTAGAATCAGAAAATCTTTATCAGTACTTAAGGGAATTCGAAGAGGTATGTAATACTTGTACAAACCAAAATTACAACATGAATATATTTCAACTCAAGTTTTTTCAATTTTCTTTAAAGGATAAAGCTAAAATTTGGCTGCAAAACCTTAGGTCAGGATCCATCAAAACATTGGATGATTTGCAAGAGCAATTTCTGAAAAAAATTCTTTCCCCATCACACGACAAACTCCTTTAAGAGGAGAATCATAATTTTCACACAAGAGTCAGGAGAAACACTTTACCAATATTATGAGAGATTTAAAGAAATGTTAAATGTTTGTCCACATCACGGATTTCCTACTTTTACGAGGGTTTAACACCCCAAAGTAGACAAGTAGTGGAAATGATGTGTAATGGTGAATTTAAGGAAAAAAGTTATGAAGATGCACTAGATTACCTAGAACACATAACATAGAATGCACAACGATGGGACACAGTTGGAACTTATGAGTCGTCTGTAAAACCACAGCCATCTGGTAGAAGCATGTTTAACCTTAGGGAAAACCATAACCTTAATGTTATATATGCATCTCTAGCTAAAAAAGTTGAGGAATTAGAAATAAGAAAGATTGATAATGTCAAGTCAATTCAATAAGTGACATGTCATATCCGTAATTCAAATGAACATGTCACAAAAGTTTGCCCAGCCTTGCCAGCCTTGCAGGAATGTCTGCATGACCAAGTCAAATCCATAAACACCTTCAAGAGACCAAATCCAAACCCGTACTCCCAAATCTACAATTCTGGTTAGAGAAACCATCCAAACTTCAATTTGAGAAATGATAACCAAGCACAACCATCGCGACAACCTCTCCAAGTACACCAGAATTTTCAAAATTCTCACAACAATGCACCATATGTCCCAAAATCTAGGAAAACCCTTGCGGATACCTTACATGCATTCATTGAGAAACATGAAGTCAACAATAATCAAAATGTGTAAATATTGATTGATCTGAAAGATACATAGACCAAGTCAAATATGTTATTACTCTTCCCAGTGGTAAGGTCATCCACAGACATATTCTTGAACCTCGTGAAGATGAAAATAAGTAAGCTTTAGAGGATAAAAAATGGGTTGATGAACCATTACCTATCGTTGATGATAACAATTTTTCTCAAGACCACATTCACATGTCAATTTGAAACATTTGTATTTAGGAAAATTCCATTTGGAATTTGTAATGCACCAGCAACATTCCAATGATGCAACATTCTAATGGTTGAACATGTTTAGAAGTCTTAATGGATGATATAATTGTTTTTGGGAACTTATTTGATAAGTGCTTGAATAATTTGAAAAATATTTTGAAAAGATGTGAAGAAAAAAAATACTTGTGTTCAATTAGGAAAAATTTCATTTCATGACTGATTCGGGAATTATTTTGGGTCACGTTGTGTCATCTAAAGATATTGAGGTTGACAAGGAAAAAATAGAGGTGATCTCTAAATTGCCACCACAAAAAATAGTCAGAGAAACCTGTTCTTTTTAGGACATAGAGGATTTTATAGGACGTTCATTAAAAAAATTAGTACCATATCCAGAACTTTGTGTAACCTCCCATTAAAAGATGCAACATTTGAATAGATAGAAGAATGTCAAAAATCATTTGAAAAGATTAACAGTCTTTTAACTTCTACTCCGATCATACAATCTATTTATTGGTCTTTGCCTTTTGAGTTAATGTGTGATGGCAGTGATTATACGGTTGGCGCTTTATTAGGACAAAGAAATGAAGGTAAGCCATGTGTAATTTATTATGCAAGTAGGACTTTAAACAATGCACAAATGAATTACACTATCGCAGAAAAAGAACTACTTGTTGTAATATTTACATTGGATAAATTTCAATCATATTAATTGGTTTATCAACCATTGTTTCTTCTGATCATACTGCTGTTAGATATTAGATGCCTAAACATGATGCAAAGCCAATATTACTATAGTGGATTTTGTTACTTCAAGATTAGTCTCTTTAACTGAATAATGCACTTTGGCTATACCGAACAACTTTCAAAATGTCTTTGGGAATGTTTTACTATCATGTAAGTTATAGAAGACCTTGTCATTTGCATGTAGAACTTGAGCATAAGTCATATTGGGCTATTAAAGCATTCAACTCAAACCTTGAAAATGCTAGTCATGAAAACTGTAATTAAATGAAATTGAAGAGTTAAGGATGATTCATATGAAAATGAAAAAATTCTACAAGTTAAAATTAAGGCCTTTCATTACAGTCGAATTTCACGAAAAATATTTTAAATTGGTCAGAAAGTTTTGCTTTATAATTCATGTCTTTATTTATTTCCTGGAAAATTGAAATCCAAATAAAATGGCTCATTTATTGTGAAGCACGTTTACCCATATGGAGTTATTGACATTGAGAATCCTAGAGATGGTGATGTATTTAAAGTGAATGGACAATGTCTGAAATCATTTTTGGAGTGTTCAAATTTTCAAGAATCTATTTTCCTTTCAAACCCAGTATACTGTAATTGATGTGTTATAAGCTGTTATTTTCTTTTCTTATCTTTTGTATTTGTCTAATTTCTATTTTTTCTTAAATTTTGCAGCATTTTATTTCTTAGAATCTTGCATCCTAGTTAAACATCGGATAACGGTACTCCGTGACTTTAAGTCGGTTCTTTCAGTTTCCTAAAATTATTGATACCCTACAATCAAGGTATGGAAAAAACTCTCACAAAACTCCACAATCATTTTCCTTCTCTCCCCCAAAATGCTATGATGCAAATTTACAAAAGCACGCACCGAAAGAATGAGGCTTCTTATGATCAATTGTATTCATAGTGATATTCATTGGGTAATTGAAGCAAGGGTTCACTTGATAGGTGAGTTATCTGAATATTTCATTTATTACATGTCTGGTTTAAGGAAAAGCACATATACTAAGAATCAAATAGCTAAACAATTAGGTATTTATTATAAATGTGCACATTGGACGTGCAAAACTCGTTGTCATTCTTTAGGAATGGTGTTTGAAAATCGCGAAGACAAAATCCAATTCATCAGAGATGGCTTGAGTAATGAATCTTTAGATGATATATCATTGACTCATGAGACGCATCCTAGTGGACATGTTGATCGAGTGATTCGTAATTTGTATACACAATTTCAAAAATAAATACAATAATACAGTCTCTGGAATCTGACTTTAAAAGACCGTGTTTGCCAATTTGTAAGAAAATTAGATGTGAAGCATATCCTCGACTCATAGAGGGCGTTCAAGCTGTTACTGGACGTAAAACCAGAGGAAGATGTGAGCCACAATCACAGCAACCAGTAAATATTGTTTTAATTTATTGATTTGATTTTCTTTACTTTAAATTATTATTTTGATTTACTTTAATTTACTATTTTGATTTTCTTTACTTTAATTTTTTCGACGGTATCTAAAACTTTTTTACATTCACGATATATTTTACTGTTCATTTGACAATTGTCATTTTGTATGTACTAGTGCCTTTATTACTCACCATTTTCGGGATCTATAAATACAACTCGTCATTTCTCTATTCAACACATCCAAATAAGAGAGAGAGCAAAAATGGAGAAAACTTTAAGACAACGAGTCACTACTATATGTGTATTTAATGGATCTAGCTCTGGAACTAAACCAGAATTCGTTTAGGCCACAAAAGAATTGGGTAGAGTTATGGCGGAAAGAAACATGCACTTAGTATATGGCGGTGGCAATCTTGGATTGATGGGATATGTTTCAAAGGTAGTGCAAGAAAGAGGTAGTCAAGTTTTAGGAATCATCACAAAAACTTTGCCATTCGGAAATCTCATCGAAAAATCAAATGGAGAATAATATATTGTCTCAGGTATTTCTGAAAGACTCACTGAAATGATTAATCATGTTGACATTTTTATTATTTTACCAAGTGGGCTAGGCACGTTGGAAGAAATATTCACAGTTGCGTCATCGGTAAATTTGAACATTCACTGAAAACCCATTGAACTACTTAATATAGATCATTTTTTTTTTATTTTCTTTTAGTATTTCTAGAGGATGTTAAAAGACTAGGTTAATTTCAAAACCGGCAGAAGATATTATTTTTACTGCATGAAAAAATGATGAATTAATCGACCAACTGTTAGCCTATGAACCAAAAATCGACCCAATTCTTTCCAAGTTGGACTAGTCAGATAACGATCATGGCAAGAAGCGTAAAGTGGACTTGAATCTTAATCTGTAATTTTTTGGATTAAATAGTAGTGTTGTTGAGTCAATTGTCTTTTCCACACTAACCAGGTGATGTATTCTAAACTCTACTTCTTCATATTCAGACATTGGAGACAATGTCTCAATTTGGTTGAAGGGATGAGATAGTTTACTAGATAGTTTTCATTTTTGTAAAAAAAAAAAAAATTGTGTTGTTTTTTTAACAAATTATATTGTTTTTGTTTTTTTATTATTTTGTGTGAAAAAAATATTTTTGTGTTGAATTTCTTTGTGTTTAAAAAAACCACACACAAACCAACAATAAATTTTTGACTAATCAAGTGGAATTGTTGTTTAGAGATGGTAGTGTAAGGAGTTTTCGCTAGTGAGACGCATCCCAATGTGTTTCGTAACAAGTTATTTTTATTTCTTTCAATTTGAATCATTCAAATTTGTGAATTCTCCATAATATTGATTAAGTTTGATTTCCATATGCTCATTTGACAGGTATTATCAACATATACAGTAACATATGATCATGGGTTGTAAGTGAAAATTTTATAATATTAAGTTCTCTATTTTGTTGGAGGCGGCACTTAAAAGAAATGAAATTTGTGTTTTTATTTCATTAAAAAAAAAAGAAAAAGAAAATAAAAAATAAAACTAACTAAGCTTTTACTTAGTAACCAGACATTTTATCTAAATAAACAGTGATTGTTCACGTAAAATGGTAGAGCTTGAGTTGGTTAAGAAAATATATAATACTAATTAAAATAATCAAGCTTTTACTTAGTAATCACGTTGATTGTTCACGTAAAACGATAGAGCTTGAAAAAAGTGTGAATAAGTTTGATTTCGTAGCCTCTCTAACTCGAGCAATTAAGTTTGTTGAGGTGTTTTAACACTTAGTGCCCTAAAGCCAACTAGTTTGGGAGTCACTGGCCTAATATAAAGCTCGTTACATGGGTTAAAGATGCATTTTAAAAAATATATTATTTTTGTATATAAATAAACTGTCATTGCCAAAATGTGTGAATTCTGATATAACTTTATGATAAAATTATTATTCTCTTTTCAGTAAGACCTGTGAATATTGTGGGTAAATGAATTGATTGATACTTTTTCTAATGTGTGTATGGAAGAATGGTAAACAATACTTGAGAATTTACTTAGTTGATAATTTAAAAAGAAAGAAAACAATTGCTAACTTGGATAAGATTTGTATTCTTTTAAGTTTTCGCTTAAATTACTAGGGACTAGTAATAAGCTGGTTGGGGGTGTGATAAATACAAAACATTGTACATTTATTAAAAGAAAAAATGATCATTTTACACTTAGAGTTTCATTAATCTCTTAATTTAACATATATGTGAAATAATAATTAAATTTATGTTTTATATATTTTTATTGTGATTTATATTTCTTATGCAGGTGAAATAATATTTTGGATGCATAACTAGAAAAATGGACGTGACATTTGGATTTTGGAGTCCAGAAACTTAAAAAGGCGTTCTAACAGTATACAATTTCGAAAATTCCAACTTTGCATAATTTTCGTATTTTGGCAATAACGTTTTACTCCGATATCAGATTGAGGAAATTCTAGTTCCAGATGAAAAAAGACTCAAATATCTATAATTTTAAGCTTTAAAAGATTTTCTAGTTATGAGGTTTTCAAGGTTGAAATTGATGAATGATCCAAAGTATGCTGCTTCTAATTTTAATTATAAACAAAAACATCAACAAAAATAAAAAATAAAAAATAAAAATGAAAAATGAAAAATGAAAAGTCGGATATGACATTCCACATTTCGTTGGATTGTCGATTCCCATCAAACATGTCATTTGCAAATTGGTTTTGCAATTTACAAATTGCATGGAGGGTGTTGAGTCCTCTATTATAAATAGAGGTAGTCAGCACCTTGGAAAAAAGTATCTTGTGTGTTTTATTTTTCAAGCTTTGTTGTAATTTTCTTTTCTTTCAGTAATAAAGTTATGTGTTTTTATTCAAATCATGAGTAGTTAATTTCATTCTATTGGGGTAAATGGTGAAACTCTTAATATGAGAATATAAATTAATATTACTTATATTATAATTTGTGAATTGTAATCTCAAAACTAATATTTAAATCTGGACTAATTATTGACAAATTTTATTACCGTCTTTATGGTTGGTTTTATATATTTGGCATAATTGAGTACCTAATTGGATTTGTTATAAACAAATGTTGTCACCACCTATATGGTTGGTTTTATACGTTTTGGCATAATTAATTTTTGAAGTAAATTAACTGGGTAAAAATGAAAATTTATATATTATAAAAAGTAAAATATCTTTGTATTTGAAATATTAGGAGTGGATCCCCTAGCCCCCAATATTTTTAATTTATTGTTACATTCCAATTTAAAAAGTGTTCATCACTTCAATCAATTCGGCCTTTTTATTTTTACTCGAATTTTTATTTCATTTTACTAAATCTATTCCCTGATGATCGACCTCGGACTTACCGAGTTATTTTATTACTTCGACACTCTTATACTTGGGAGTAAAGAACCACTTTATGAATGTGTCAAAGGGTTACTTGGAAATGATATATTTCTTAATGAGAAAGGACAAAAATTTAGGTTTGAAAGGTTTCCTTGGAGGGCCATGACTCATAAAGGAATTTGCATTTTTGACATAAGGGTACCTTTTTAATGGAAACCCTTCATGTCTATAAATAGGCTTGTTGATTTCTTCATTTGCATTCATTCTTACATTTAATTTTATTTTCACAAGTCTTAGGCATTTTAGAGAGTTTAAGGTCTTCATATATAAATGAGAGTTTCCATCATTGATTCCTAGTGCAAGTTCTTAAAGAATTGAGTGCCCCATTTACAAGAAGCGACCAAGTAATCCTGTGAGAACATTAGCCAAATAATTCGTAAAGAGCACCGAGACGGGGTTAATTAGTTCTTAAGGATAGAGACTTCTAGACTTAGTTTAAAGGTTTCATCTTCTACAAAATTATTTACAGGTTTTTATTAACGTTTTGAGTTATTTTGTTTTAATTTATGATTTGTATGTTAGCATTTATGATTTGCACGTTTGCTTGAATAATGCATGTTAATAGTGATAAATAACACATCCGCCCAACAAACCATTCTTTTTTCACTGTGATAAAGGCATTTGACAATAAGAACTGGAGTTGACGATTATTATTTAAAGGGAAAACAAGAATGCTCCTATGTTTCTCCACTTGGTCAAAGTGTGCAACGTTTTGGGATGAAAACTATCGTACGAAATGACTCATACAATGGGTGTGCTATGGCATCCATCACACAACCATTTTGTATCGCCGCATTTATGCAGCGTATGATTTCCATGAGTTCAAAGATAAAAAAACTGATATTCTCTCGTCTTGTACTAATAAAAATTGTAATTTTCTATCTCTTTGTATGGTTTATATTGAAATTCTTATTATTGTTTTGATTAATAAATAATAAATTATATTACAAAATATTATGCCTTAAATCATGACATCCACAAAATATTTTAGGGTATACTCTCTAACAAACTCTCACTTGTACTAAAGTCAATTTTTATGATACCATCAATTGCTCATCTTCTCAATATGAAGTTTTATTTTTTCTTGATTCATTGGCTTCGTGAGTAGATGGGCTATATTATCAACCGAAAGTGTTTTCTGAATGAAAATATGTCCATCTCTAACATATTCTATGACCATTGTTTTTTAGTATATCATTTTTCTACTAGTATGACCATCATTTTTATTTTTCTCGTGAAGACCAATTTATACCCAATAAGACTAATTCCTTTAAGTGGATCAACAAATGTACATACTTGATTAAAATATATGGATTCCATTTCAGAATTTATAACTTTAAGCCATCTAGAAGAGTCAATGTCCAACATTGTTTTTTCTTAGTTTCTGGGATCATCCACATGAAATGTTTCACCTATCATGAAAGATTCAAAATCTTCTTGATTGACTAAGGTGCATCTCAAAATACTGCGAGAATCCCTAATTGACCTACGAAGTGGTAGTTGTAACACCCCGATTATCCTGACGACTAATACGTTATGGGACACATGATATGTGATATAAATTATGTTTGAGAACATATACACTCACGAAATGATTTTGGGGACAATCGGTAAATTTTTCGCAATCAGTCCTTAGTGTTTGGGCCGTATAATTTTTCATAAAACTCTGATTTTTATGAAATTTATATCTTCAGAAAGCTAAGATCGAGACCTACAACTTCCATGTTGAATATTTTTCCAAAATCGAAACAAAAATAAGTTAAAAATCAAGATATTCGTGGCTATTATAGTAATTTCGGGAGTGGTCTAGATTGGATGAGGTGGCACAATCCTAGCCAAGCAATCCATTACAAGAAATCAGTATTTTGCAAATAAATAAGGCACTATTCACCTCTTCTTTTTCAAAAACGTGGAAGACTTATAAATGAGCTCTCTCATGCCAATTCTCCATCCAAGCTTGATCATCGCAGATATCGCATCATTCTTCGACGAAGCGAAGTAACATCAACCAGATCTTAAAATCTGTGAGTGGACACTTTTTCCTTAAGTTGATTCTTTTTTCATAATATTGTTTTTAAATATCAGACTTACTTAGTTAAGTTTGTTTTAAAATCATATTTGATTAAACATGTTTTAAGGAATGGTTTAGAAAAGAGATGTTTTCAAAGCATGATTTTATGTTTTCAAGGCATGGGGGAAAACCCCACCTCAATATGTAACTTAACTCAAATATGGAATTGAGGGCTTCAGACACCGTGTGCACATGCAATTCAGGACTGTGGATGACAGATGCCTCTAGATCCTAAGTTTAGAGTCTGGGGAGTAGCATAGATCCGCACCCCCGGTTCTAGATTATGGCTTGGGGGACGGCGATACGTAACGTCCCAAGACCACTAGATTTAAGGGCTATGGGGACGGTGATACGTAACGTCCCTATACCCTAGTTTTAGGGACAAGTAGTGGCATATTTTGGGGGATGGTGATATGTAACGCCTTGATGTCATGGATTTGCACTCCTGGCTCTAGTTAGGCGTATGAGGAGACGTCGATATGTAACGCCCCCATGCGTCAGGTTTTTCAGAGATAAATATTTTAGTCATAGTTTTCATAGACAGATTGCAGAAAAAGATTTTCAGAAAACAGACTTTTCAGAAATGAATTTTCAGGGATATGTTATCCGGAGGCATGATTTTCGTAATGGACAAGAGTTATAAAAGAATTTTCAAGAAAGCTCCACTTTACAGAAAAGATTCAGAGTTTTCCAAATAGAAAAGAGTTTTTAGAGGAATTAGGTTTCTTAAAGTGATTTTCAACTCCAGAATTATAAGATTTAAATTAAACATTTCAGATTCAGATTTTACCGCGTCTAACTTAGATCATTCAAACGATCTAACCCCCCACTCTCAGTTTCTTTATTTTGCAGGATTACCCGGAGGACGAGCTCGGGAGGATGGATACTGATGGCAGTCACTAAGGTGTTCGGTCTACCAGGTCAAGTTGGAGATAAAGTTCAGTCAAGTCAAGTGATGTCCAGTTTCAGATAATTGTATAATGAAGTTGTGTACAAGCACTCATATATAGAGTTATTAAGATAAATGATATTGAGTTTCAGTTGTGTATGTAATATTTTAAATTCTATGTCATAATGAGTTGGGCAATGGTTCATTGTATTAGTTTGTATATTAAATGAGATTAACAGTTGCCAGAGAGTCAGAGGCTTAGAGGGATATGACGGCCTATTCCACGTTGGTAGCATATTCGGATTCGGGATGTTACAAAGATGGTATCAGAGCATGGTTTATGGAGTCAGTGACTGCAGTGGGTAGAGTGATGGGGTCTTGTATACATAGTATGCTTAGGGTACTAGCATGTGAGGCACTACCTCTCCAGTATCCGATCCTTGAGTACGTCCTCAAAGTTCTACAGGCAGGTTAGTAAGAATTTCTGACCTATTCGAATAATCATCTATTATGAAGTAACTATATTTTTTGAAAATCATTTTGTAGTTATCCTGGTTCATTTTCGAAATGTCCAAGGTAAGTTATGAAGATAGACAGTAAAATTCTAAGGATATTTACCCAGGAAAGTAGAAAGAGAAGGAGAAAGCTAGAAAGAAAAGTAAGGAATGATATATAGATGTTCGAGCAACCAGAGACAGTAAGAGAGAAGAATGCAGAAATAAAAGATAAGAGAACACTAGAACTCATCGCAGTAAAAGGAATATAGTAAGCATGAGTAAGAGTAAAAGTGACAAATAGACCTATATAAGGTTTCCTTCCTTTTGTAAGATCATTTCATTCCTTAGGAAGTTCCTTTAAACCAAATCAATAGCCTTTGAATACCCTGTATAGATGGCAAGCACCCCCGAATATCAGATGATAGTTAGAAGCATAAGAGAGGTGAGAAATCAGAATTAGACATGGGAATCCCGATAGATTAAAGATGTCAAAAAGGGAGTGTAGATCCCCAAACCCAGGCTCTCGAGCAAGCAAATGAAGGTCGTAAGCTGAGATGATTAATTATTTTACCCCAAGAGACCCGACATAGATGCGACCCTAAGTTACCTAGATTCTCATTCCTCAGTGATACCGATTAAATAAATTGTCCTGACAAAGCCTATCTCATACCTATCTTACATGAGTGATAGACTTTACCAAGACATAGAGTACTAGAACAAGAAATATCGACATCCGTAGAGACGTAAGATGCTTGTCTCGGCCCATTCCAGTATAGATAGGAATAACTGTAAGAAAACTCAATGCCCATTGTGATACCTTTTATGATACAAATAGAGAACAATGAGAGATAGATCACCCAGAAAAGATCCATGGAAGTTCCTAAAGTTAGAAAAGAAAGAAACTGACACATGTCAAGATGGACAAGTTGTGATACCAATAAGAACCCATAAATCAGACCAGTTCCAGCAGAGACCCATATGAGTTTAAAAGAATAGCTTCATAAGATTGGAGATACTCATTAGTTGAAAAAAGTACTAGCATGTATAATTAGATTAAATGTTATAGTCATAGCCCATGGCAATACTAGAGGTCTAGAAAATAGCCAATGAGAATGAACCAACATTAGTCTCGGCAGCATCACTTAGGGCCAAGAAACAAGTTATGGAAACAAATAATGTAGAAAGGGGTGGAAGTATCAAGAAAGTTTAGTACTAATAGTGGCATAGATAACTTAGCTCAATGACAGTAATATAATTGGAGACCTCAAAATGGTTGATAAAGTATTGAACCTTAAGACATGGAATAACCGACGTGGTCATAACCAAATGAATGCTAAATTTTCTTCCCAGTAAGTGTAAAAATACCTAATCAGACCATCGTTGGGCCTAGATAAATAGTGGTAATGAATATTCAAAGATCTCTACGAATGCATATAGTCACCCTTCAAGTTAGAACCTAGTAAAGATTTGAACAAGTAAATGAGAAAACTTAGTGAGACAGATAAATTGTGAGACAACAAAACTGATGGAGTTAGTGCTTGGAGTACCAATCCGAATTGTATATTTTATATTATTAATAAAATAACTATATTTTTCATTTCATACGTTATTAATGGCATTGTCATTATGCGTATTAGATTGATGTATATATGCTAAGAATGACATCGACCTTAGAATAGTTTTGACACTAGGTGTAAACTTGATGAGTGGTAAATCTATCACTATTTCCCACTCATTTAACCTAATATCTTGTATAGTTTCTTGAGTTTTGTGAACGTTTTGATGTATTTTGTGTTATTTTGCAGATAAATAAAGTTTGGAAAGCATTGGAGACAATTTGGGGGCAAAATGGACAAAATTGGACAAAAAGGACATTTTCGTCATTTTGGCGTCGCGACGCTGAAGCCTTGCGCGTCGCGATGCCCAGCCTACGCCGGATCTGCTAACATGCGCCGTCAGCCACATGTCAAAATCTGATTGGTCAAAATCTGCTAACGTGCGCCGATCATGCTAACGTGCGCCGTGCCACGTGTCACAATCACAACGGTTCTACTAACGTGCGCCGGACGCCACATGTCAAGATCCTATTCGGCCAACCTAAGCGCGTGCCACGTGTCCTCTTCCTATTGGACCGAATAATCGATGAATCAGAGCACGCCACGTGTCACCATTCTATTGGACCGAATTTCCACCCAATCACAAGCTGACACGTGTCAGAATTTCATTGGACCGCATTGCCAACCAACCAGAGCATGACACGTGTCTCAATTATTGCTGCCGACAGACGCGTGGTCAACCCGCGTGGACTCCGTGTGTAACTGTTGCCAGCGTCGCGACGCTAGTGCAATTTGGGCGTCGCGATGCTGGGCCAAAATCTGCCTATAAAAGGAGGCCGCCAGATTCATTTTTCTTCATGCTCTCCTTGGGAAATTCTCCCTGATTTTATAGGAAGCATCTATTTTTGTATATATAAATAATATTTTTATTTATGTCTTTAATTTTCAGTAATAGTAGTTCTCTTCTTCTACCTTTCTTTAATGTTTAGTAGTTAATTTTCTGCTGGGGATAAGGTGAAGCTTTTATTATTTTAATTTAGATTAATCTCCTTAAATATAATATGGAAATTATAATTCAAAATATAAAAGATTACCGCCTTAATGGCTGGTTTTATTTAATTGACATAATGTGGCACCGCCTATATGGCTGGTCTTTAGGTGACAGGTAATTACCGCCTATATGGCTGGTTTATGTTCAATTACTATTACCGCCTTTATGGCTGGTCGGACTTAATTTGATTTAATAAGAATACCGCATTTATGGCTGGTCGGTAATATCATGTTTAATTTCTATATTATATTAAGAGAGATATCTAAATTATAAATAGTAAAAGTGGATCCCCAACCCCCAGCATTTTATTTTATTCTAGGGAAGTGATGAAACACAATACACACACTTAATAATTGATTTTCTTTTTATGGGTAGTTCTTTAGTTTGTTTATTGAGTCTTAAGCTTAATGCGTCTTGTTAACTGGCAATTAATAAGATTGATGGGGTAAATCTAAAATGAACTAGACATAGGGATTTTAGGTTTCAGCCTTAGATTCAATAGCCCACGATCTTCCTTGAGGATAGATAACCCTTTTAATAGATTTCCTTACAGGATAGGAATATACCTGTCGGGCGGGGGTAGCCATAATTGGAACTTAAACTTAATGAATCCAGGTAATGTGGTTGACATAGGAATATGGTTCAGTTGGGTTATACTGGGTATTTGCATCTGACCATCGGAAGAGGCTTTTGCATATCATCGTGTTCCAGGTTAACAAATTAATTTATTACACATAAATAAGAGAGTCAATTCATCTTTTTAACTGTATTGTGTGGAATCACGACCCTAGATCTTTTAAGTCTTTTTATTTATTTTCCTTAGTATTTTCTTTTGTTTATTTTATTTTTATTAAGCAATTCCACATTCAACCAATCAAAGCAATCAATTCCCTCCTCCCTATAATTAGATATCTATAAATAAATAGATTCAATAATTAATAATAACAGTAGGAATTAAGTCCTCGTGGGATCGATATTTTTATACTACTTGAACGATACGTGCGCTTGCGTTATACGTGTGTGTTTACGCCGGTCAAGTTTTTGGCGCCGTTGCCGGGGACTTATTTTTCTTGAGTTGTTAATTTTGAAACTATCTAATTTACTTATATCTAATTTTCTTTATTTTATTTGTATTAATTTTTTATTTCCTTGTTTTCAGGTGATTAAAAAATGGAACATTATTGGGAGATTGAGAAATCACGAACTTTACAAGAAGATACACCCCAAATCTGGGAGCAACAGTCCGGTTTTCTGAGGCCTGTTGTTGAGCCCAATGACTATTACTGGATGCCAGAACCAAGTAATACTACATTTGCTCAACAGAACTCAATGTGGAGATGTGACATATGTAATGGTAACCACCCAAGCGATTATTGCGAGTACAACTACAATTCAGGGTGGCAGAACTATCAGAATCCTTCATGGTATGATGAGCCATCACATTTCACAGAGCCACATTTTCCATCTTATCCACCATCTACCTTTGATCTTTACCAACAACCAGAACCATCCGAGGAAGATCAATTGATTCACATGTTCAAAGAACAGGGAGCTCAAATTGATGCACAAATTCAGAGTAACGCAGAATCCATACTAAGAATGACAGATCAGATCAGACAATTAATAGAAAAACAGAGCTACATACCTCAAGAACCATTTTCTAATGACACTTCAACAGAGGAGGAAGCTGAGGAGAATCAAGAACCAGAGGTATCAGTTCAGGAACCCGAACCGGCAAAGTCTCGATTTGATTTCTATTATTCAGATTCTGACGAGGATGAAGCCGAAATATTTGTACCAACTGCATCAACAATTGAGGATGGAATTCTGTATCCTCAAAATGAAGATCTTGGAGATTCCATAGCACAAATGTTTGATGAAGATCTACCTGAGCCAATCATTTCACCCAGATCAGAGGATGAAGACCTAAAATCTGACATTTCTTTACATCCTCAGGTTGAAAATTTTGAAACATGTATTTCACAGATGACAGAAGAGGAGCAAATGTCTGACCTTAATAAAGATCCAGAGCATTCAGGAGAAACATCGCTGTTTTGGGGAGTACAAATCAAAGATATCGCCCAGAAGCTTGACAGAATGGAACTTCCATTCCAAGTCAAGCATCATACGAGACCTCCTGATTTTCTTTCTTTCTTTGCAGGAACCACTGGAACAATAAGAAGTAAAAAAGTGACACGAGCACTGAATGAGACAAAACTCTTTTTGCCACTTTACCGTTGGAAGAGACCCTTCAAAAGCAACGCTCACGGGATTGTCTTTAATCGGACATCTAAAACGACATTAAAACCTCCTTAACAGATGAATTTCAGTCACGTCTAGCTAAAGACGAAAAATTTAGCGCTAGCAGGGAGGCAACCCATGCAATTTGTTTTAATTGATGTTTTCATATTTTGTGTGAACTTTTTAATTTTGTGTGTTATTTTTTGTAGGGAAAAACATGAACGAAGCATTTTAAGACAGAAGGAATTATGTTTGGCAATCAAAGATGAGAAACAATTCATTTGCGATGGATGAATAAAGAATTAATTCTTGAGACGCATCCTAATGGATTTTTATATCAAGCGAGTGGCGTATTGCGTACACAATTCCGTTGCCTTAATTATTGCTTTGATTTGCTTTTCTGTTGTAATTATCTTTATTTTCGTAGACAGGATCTAGACTTTTTGACCTTTCACGATTTCTTTTGTTGTTTAGCTAACAATCGTCCTTTGGAAGATATTAGTGCTATTATTACTCACCCTTTTCAGGTACTATAAATTCAGCCCGTCATTGCACTTTTGAAGGCATCCATAGTTGAGAAAGAAATACATAAAAAATGGAAGCCACTTCAAGAAGACGAGTTGAGAACATCTGTGTGTTTTGCGGTAGTACTGTTGGTACTAAACCACAATACATAGAGGCAGCACAGGAACTGGGTCGAGTCTTAGCAGCAAGGAATATGCACCTAATATATGGCGGAGGAAATCTTGGACTTATGGGGATTGTTTCAAAGGCCGTTCAGGAAGGAGGCAGTCATGTTTTGGGAATCGTACCAAAACCCTTGGCAGAGGCGAATCTTATTGGATCAACAAACGGAGAGGAACTAATCGTGCCAGGTATGTCTGAACGACTGGTAGAAATGATTAACCGTTCTGATGCTTTTATTGCTTTGCCAGGTGGCTTGGGCACATTGGAGGAAATTTTTATGTTCCTACCTGGGGCGAACCTAAACATACACCAGAAACCGCTTGGACTACTTAACGTTGATGGGTTTTAATTTTCTTTGTGTGTTTCTTGATGATGCTCGGAGAAATGGGTTCGTGTCGAAACCTATGAAAGAACTCCTATTTACTGCCAGAACTGCACCGGATCTAATTGATCAACTCGTAGCCTTGAACCACAAGTTGACCCTATCATTTCAAAAATAAAATGGTCCGAGGATGATCGTGGTAAGAAGCGACGAATAAATCTGGATCTTAACCTTTAATTTCCTATAGATTTCAGCTAATCAGGTACTATCTTCTTAACTCTCCTTTTACTGTTTAAGACATTGGGGACAATGTCTCATTTAGGTTTGGGGGTGAGGTATAGTTAATAGTACTTGTTTATATTGTGTTTTTATTTTTAGTCCTAAATTTTTCGAAAAATACAAAAAAAATTTGAAAAATTTTCAAAAATTACAAAAATATTTTGTGTTTTTATGTTTTGACTAAAATGGTGTGAAATTGGTAAGAGATAGCGAGTAATGAGTTTCCACTCCTGAGACGTATCTCAAACCTATTTCGAAACAAGTTAATTTGTTTATTTCCTTTTAAATTATTTAATTTGTAATTCTCCATAATACTGACTAAAATGGACCTTCATATGCTTAGTTGACAGGTATTATCAATATGCATAGTAACATACAGACATGAGCTGTAATTGAAAAGTTTGTAATATTCCGTGCTCTAGTTTAATTGGAGGAAGCATCTATAAATAGTTATGGAATAAAAAAAAAAAAAATTCTGATGTAAAAAAATAAAGTATCTAAGATCCGGGTTATTAAGTCTGTAAGGGTGTTTTAACACCTAATGCCCTAAAACCAACTGGTTTGGGAGTCACTGGCCCAAAGCTCGTTACATGGATCGAAGATGCTAAAAAAAAATATCTATATCTGAAGTCTGGTAATTAAGTCCGTAGGGGTGTCTTAACACCTGGTGCCCTAAGCCAACAATGGTTGGGAGCCATCGACCCAAACTCGCTACATAGACGGAAGATATTGTATATAAATAAAAAGTCAAATTCAGAAAAGCAAAGAAAAAATCAGAAAAATCAGAAAAAAATTATTCCATTGCTACAAAAAGGTGTGAAATCTGATAGAACTTTAGGACAAAAATATTACTCTCTTATCAACTACACTTATGACTGTTGTGGGCAAAAATTAGTTGTTTAATATTATGTTGACTGTGTATATGAAGAAAGGTAAAAATAATCGGAGAATTTACTTATTTTGTAATTTAGAAAGAAACAAAACAACTAGTGACTTGTAGTAGAAGTTTCACCTGATTAGTCACTAACTTCTTTATTCTCTTTTCGCTTGTCTTTTTGCTTTTGTGTGCATTAGTTTTAACTAACTTTTTACTTTTGTAAAAACGTTTGTGGGTATCGTTGCTGTAAGCCCTCACGAGACTACAACTCGTCCACTAGGGACACCTAGGGGTTTAAAGGCTTGTTGCATACGCTAAATGCAACCGTGATCCCTACGAAAGTGGCTTAGTTAATTTATTTATGTTAATATTTTATGTTTTGCTCGAGGACTAGCAAAATGTTAGGTTTGGGGGTGTGATGAGTGGTAAATCTATCACTATTTCCCACTCATTTAACCTAATATCTTGTATAGTTTCTTGAGTTTTGTGAACGTTTTGATGTATTTTGTGTTATTTTGCAGATAAATAAATAAAGTTTGGAAAGCATTGGAGACAATTTGGGGGGAAAATGGACAAAATTGGACAAAAAGGACATTTTCGTCATTTTGGCGTCGCGACGCTGAAGCCTTGCGCGTCGCGACGCCCAGCCTGCGCCGGATCTGCTAACGTGCGCCGTCAGCCACATGTCAAAATCTGATTGGTCAAAATCTGCTAACGTGCGCCGATCATGCTAACGTGCGCCGTGCCACGTGTCAATCACAACGGTTCTACTAACGTGCGCCGGACGCCACGTGTCAAGATCCTATTCGCCAACCTAAGCGCGTGCCACGTGTCCTCTTCCTATTGGACCGAATAATCGATGAATCAGAGCACGCCACGTGTCACCATTCTATTGGACCGAATTTCCACCCAATCACAAGCTGACACGTGTCAGAATTTCATTGGACCGCATTGCCAGCCAACCAGAGCATGACACGTGTCTCAATATTGCTGCCGACAGACGCGTGGTCAACCCGCGTGGACTCCGCGTGGACTCGTGTACCGTTGCAGCGTCGCGACGCTGTGGCCAAAAATCTGCCTAAAAGGAGGCCGCCAGATTCATTTTTCTTCATGCTCTCCTTGGGAAATTCTCCCTGATTTTATAGGAAGCATCTATTTTTGTATATATAAATAATATTTTTATTTTATGTCTTTTAATTTTCAGTAATAGTAGTTCTCTTCTTCTACCTTTCTTTAATGTTTAGTAGTTAATTTTCTGCTGGGGATAAGGTGAAGCTTTTATTATTTTAATTTAGATTAATCTCCTTAAATATAATATGGAAATTATAATTCAAAATATAAAAGATTACCGCCTTAATGGCTGGTTTTATTTATTTGACATAATGTGGCACCGCCTATATGGCTGGTCTTTAGGTGACAGGTAATTACCGCCTATATGGCTGGTTTATGTTCAATTACTATTACCGCCTTTTTGGCTGGTCGGACTTAATTTGACTTAATAAAGAATACTGCCTTTATGGCTG
This sequence comes from Zanthoxylum bungeanum, assembly GCA_019454045.1. Classification (NCBI taxonomy): domain Eukaryota; kingdom Viridiplantae; phylum Streptophyta; class Magnoliopsida; order Sapindales; family Rutaceae; genus Zanthoxylum; species Zanthoxylum bungeanum. The sequence continues at coordinate 18,830 of SKCR01051827.1, read as the reverse complement.
GTCGGTAATATCATGTTTAATTTCTGTATTATATTAATGGAGATATCTAAATTATAAATAGTAAAAGTGGATCCCCAACCCCCAGCATTTTATTTTTATTCTAGGGAAGTGATGAAACACAATACACACACTTAATAATTGATTTTCTTTTTATGGGTAGTTCTTTAGTTTGTTTATTGAGTCTTAAGCTTAATGCGTCTTGTTAACTGGCAATTAATAAGATTGATGGGGTAAATCTAAAATGAACTAGACATAGGGATTTTAGGTTTCAGCCTTAGATTCAATAGCCCACGATCTTCCTTGAGGATAGATAACCCTTTTAATAGATTTCCTTACAGGATAGGAATATACCTGTCGGGCGGGGGTAGCCATAATTGGAACTTAAACTTAATGAATCCAGGTAGGTAATGTGGTTGACATAGGAATATGGTTCAATTGGGTTATACTGGGTATTTGCGTCTGACCATCGGAAGAGGCTTTTGCATATCATCGTGTTCCAGGTTAACAAATTAATTATTACACATAAATAAGAGAGTCAATTCATCTTTTTAACAGTATTGTGTGGAATCACGACCCTAGATCTTTTGAGTCTTTTTATTTATTTTCCTTAGTATTTTCTTTTGTTTATTTTATTTTTATTAAGCAATTCCACATTCAACCAATCAAAGCAATCAATTCCCTTCTCCCTATAATTAGATATCTGTAAATAAATAGATTCATAATTAATACAACAGTAGGAATTAAGTCCTCGTGGGATCGATATTTTTATACTACTTGAACGATACGTGCGCTTGCGTTATACGTGTGTGTTTACGCCGGTCAAGTTTTTGGCGCCGTTGCCGGGGACTTATTTTTCTTGAGTTGTTAATTTTGAAACTATCTAATTTACTTATATCTAATTTTCTTTATTTTATTTGTAATTTTTATTTCCTTGTTTTCAGGTGATTAAAAAAATGGAACATTATTGGGAGATTGAGAAATCACGAGCTTTACAAGAAGATACACCCCAAATCTGGGAGCAACAGTCCGGTTTTCTGAGGCCTGTTGTTGAGCCCAATGACTATCACTGGATGCCAGAACCAAGTAATACTACATTTGCTCAACAGAACTCAATGTGGAGATGTGACATATGTAATGGTAACCACCCAAGCGATTATTGCGAGTACAACTACAATTCAGGGTGGCAGAACTATCAGAATCCTTCATGGTATGATGAGCCATCACATTTCACAGAGCAACATTTTCCATCTTATCCACCATCTACCTTGATCTTTACCAACAACCAGAACCATCCGAGGAAGATCAATTGATTCACATGTTCAAAGAACAGGGAGCTCAAATTGATGCACAAATTCAGAGAGTAACGCAGAATCCATACAAAGAATGACAGATCAGATCAGACAATTAATAGAAAAACAGAGCTACATACCTCAAAACCATTTTCTAATGACACTTCAACAGAGGAGGAAGCTGAGGAGAATCAAGAACCAGAGGTATCAGTTCAGGAACCCGAACCGGCAAAGTCTCGATTTGATTTCTATTATTCAGATTCTGACGAGGATGAAGCTGAAATATTTGTACCAACTGCATCAACAATTGAGGATGGAATTCTGTATCTCAAAATGAAGATCTTGGAGATTCCATAGCACAAATGTTTGATGAAGATCTACCTGAGCCAATCATTTCACCCAGATCAGAGGATGAAGACCTAAAATCTGACATTTCTTTACATCCTCAGGTTGAAAATTTTGAAACATGTATTTCACAGATGACAGATGAAGAGCTGAATGCAGAAATTTTCAAATACATCTGTGAAGAAAAGGTGGAACCAGAAGCAAGCAAATGGAGGAGCAAATGTCTGACCTTAATAAAGATCCAGAGCATTCAGGAAAACATCGCTGTTTTGGGGAGTACAAATCAAAGATATCGCCCAGAAGCTTGACAGAATGGAACTTCCATTCCAAGTCAAGCATCATACGAGACCTCCTGATTTTTTTCTTTCTTTGCAGGAACCACTGGAACAACAAGAAGTAAAAAAGGTGGCACGAGCACTGAATGAGACAAAACTCTTTTTGCCACTTTACCGTTGGAAGAGACCCTTCAAAAGCAACGCTCACGGGATTGTCTTTAATCGGACATCAAAACGACATTGAAACCTCCTTAACAGATGAATTTCAGTCACGTCTGGCTGAAGACGAAAAATTTAGCGCTAGCAGGGAGGCAACCCATGCAATTTGTTTAATTTTGTTTTCATATTTTGTGTGAACTTTTTAATTTTGTGTGTTATTTTTGTAGGGAAAACACAACGAAGCATTTTAAGACAGAAGGAATTGTGTTTGGCAATCAAAGATGAGAAACAATTCATTTGCGATGGCTGAATAAGGAATGAAATCTTGAGACGCATCCTAATGGATTTTTATACCAAGCGAGTGGCGTATTGCGTACACAATTCGTTGCCTTAATTATTGCTTTGATTTGCTTTTCTGTTGTAATTATCTTTATTTTCGTAGACAGGATCCAGACTTTTTGACCTTTCACGATTTCTTTTGTTGTTTAGCTAACAATCGTCCTTTGGAAGATATTAGTGCTATTATTACTCACCCTTTTCAGGTACTATAAATTCAGCCCGTCATTGCACTTTTGAAGGCATCCATAGTTGAGAAAGAAATACATAAAAAATGGAAGCAAGCCACTTCAAGAAGACGAGTTGAACATCTGTGTGTTTTGCGGTAGTACTGTTGGTACTAAACCACAATACATAGAGCAGCACAGGAACTGGGTCGAGTCTTAGCAGCAAGGAATATGCACTTAATATATGGCGGAGGAAATCTTGGACTTATGGGGATCGTTTCAAAGGCCGTACAGGAAGGAGGCAGTCACGTTTTGGGAATCATCCCAAAACCCTTGGCAGAGGCGAATCTTATTGGATCAACAAACGGAGAGGAACTGATCGTGCCAGGTATGTCTGAACGACTGGTAGAAATGATTAACCGTTCTGATGCTTTTATTGCTTTGCCAGGTGGCTTGGGCACATTGGAGGAAATTTTTATAGTACTATCTTGGGCGAACCTGAACATACACCAGAAACCGCTTGGACTGCTAACGTTGATGGGTTTTATGATTTTTTGTGTGTTTCTTGATGATGCTCGGAGAAATGGGTTCGTGTCGAAACCTATGAAAGAACTCCTCTTTACTGCCAGAACTGCTCCGGATCTAATTGACCAACTCGTAGCCTTTGAACCACAAGTTGACCCTATCATTTCAAAGATAAAATGGTCCGAGGATGATCGTGGTAAGAAGCGTCGAATAAATCTGGATCTTAACCTTTAATTTCCTGTAGAATTTCAGCTAATCAGGTACACTTTCTTAACTCTCCTTTTACTGTTTAAGACATTGGGGACAATGTCTCATTTAGGTTTGGGGGTGAGGTATAGTTAATAGTACTTGTTTGTATTGTGTTTTTATTTTTAGTCCTAAATTTTTCGAAAAATACAAAAAAAATTTGAAAAATTTTCAAAAATTACAAAAATATTTTGTGTTTTTATGTTTTGACTAAAATGGTGAAATTGGTAAGAGATAGCTGAGTAAGGAGTTTCCACTCCTGAGACGTATCTCAAACCTATTTCGAAACAAGTTAATTTTTGTTTATTTCCTTTTAAATTATTTAATTTGTGAATTCTCCATAATACTGACTAAAATGGATCTTCATATGCTCAGTTGACAGGTATTATCAATATGCATAGTAACATACAGACATGAGCTGTAATTGAAAAGTTTGTAATATTCCGTGCTCTAGTTTAATTGGAGGAAGCATCTATAAATAGTATGGAATAAAAAAAAAAAAAAATTCTGATGTAAAAAAATAAAGTATCTAAGATCCGGGGGGTTATTAAGTCTGTAAGGGTGTTTTAACACCTAGTGCCCTAAAACCAACTGGTTTGGGAGTCACTGGCCCAAAGCTCGTTACATGGATCGAAGATGCTACAAAAAAAAATATATCTATATCTGAAGTCTGGGTAATTAAGTCCGTAGGGGTGTCTTAACACCTGGTGCCCTAAAGCCAACTGGTTTGGGAGCCATCGACCCAACACTCGCTACATAGACGGAAGATATTGTATATAAATAAAAAGTCAAAATCAGAAAAATCAAAAAAAAAATCAGAAAAATCAGAAAAATCAAAAATTATTCCATTGCTACAAAAAGGTGTGAAATCTGATAGAACTTTAGGACAAAAATATTACTCTCTTATCAACTGCACTTATGACTGTTGTGGGCAAAAATGAGTTGATTAATATTATGTTGCTGTGTATATGGAGAATGGTAAAAATAATCGGAGAATTTACTTATTCGGTAATTTAGAATGAAACAAAACAACTAGTAACTTGGAGTAGAAGTTTCACCTGATTAGTCACTAACTTCTTATTCTCTTTTCGCTTGTCTTTTTGCTTTTGTGTGCATTAGTTTTAACTAACTTTTTACTTTTGTAAAAACGTTTGTGGGTATCGTTGCTGTAAGCCCTCACGAGACTACAACTCGTCCACTAGGGACACCTAGGGGTTTAAAGGCTTGTTGCATACGCTAAATGCAACGTGATCCCTACGAAAGTGGCTTAGTTAATTTATTTATGTTATTTATTTTGTTTTGCTCGAGGACTAGCAAAATGTTAGGTTTGGGGGTGTGATGAGTGGTAAATCTATCACTATTTCCCACTCATTTAACCTAATATTTTGTATAGTTTCTTGAGTTTTGTGAACGTTTTGATGTATTTTGTGTTATTTTGCAGATAAATAAAGTTTGGAAAGCATTGGAGACAATTTGGGGGCAAAATGGACAAAATTGGACAAAAAGGACATTTTCGTCATTTTGGCGTCGCGACGCTGAAGCCTTGCGCGTCGCGACGCCCAGCCTGCGCCGGATCTGCTAACGTGCGCCGTCAGCCACATGTCAAAATCTGATTGGTCAAAATCTGCTAACGTGCGCCGATCATGCTAACGTGCGCCGTGCCACGTGTCACAATCACAACGGTTCTACTAACGTGCGCCGGACGCCACGTGTCAAGATCCTATTCGACCAACCTAAGCGCGTGCCACGTGTCCTCTCCTATTGGACCGAATAATCGATGAATCAGAGCACGCCACGTGTCACCATTCTATTGACCGAATTTCCACCCAATCACAAGCTGACACGTGTCAGAATTTCATTGGACCGCATGCCAGCCAACCAGAGCATGACACGTGTCTCAATTATTGCTGCCGACAGACGCGTGGTCAACCCGCGTGGACTCCGCGTGGACTCCGTTGTAACTGTTGCCAGCGTCGCGACGCTAGTGCAATTTGGGCGTCGCGACGCTGGCCCAAAATCTGCCTATAAAAGGAGGCCGCCAGATTCATTTTTCTTCATGCTCTCCTTGGGAAATTCTCCCTGATTTTATAGGAAGCATCTATTTTTGTATATATAAATAATATTTTTATTTTATGTCTTTTAATTTTCAGTAATAGTCGTTCTCTTCTTCTACCTTTCTTTAATGTTTAGTAGTTAATTTTCTGCTGGGGATAAGGTGAAGCTTTTATTATTTTAATTTAGATTAATCTCCTTAAATATAATATGGAAATTATAATTCAAAATATAAAAGATTACCGCCTTATGGCTGGTTTTATTTATTTGACATAATGTGGCACCGCCTATATGGCTGGTCTTTAGGTGACAGGTAATTACCGCCTATATGGCTGGTTTATGTTCAATTACTATTACCGCCTTTATGGCTGGTCGGACTTAATTTGACTTAATAAAGAATACCGCCTTTATGGCTGGTCGGTAATATCATGTTTAATTTCTGTATTTATTAAGAGAGATATCTAAATTATAAATAGTAAAAGTGGATCCCCAACCCCCAGCATTTTATTTTTATTCTAGGGAAGTGATGAAACACAATACACACACTTAATAATTGATTTTCTTTTTATGGGTAGTTCTTTAGTTGTTTATTGAGTCTTAAGCTTAATGCGTCTTGTTAACTGGCAATTAATAAGATTGATGGGGTAAATCTAAAATGAACTAGACATAGGGATTTTAGGTTTCAGCCTTAGATTCAATAGCCCACGATCTTCCTTGAGGATAGATAACCCTTTTAATAGATTTCCTTACAGGATAGGAATATACCTGTCGGGCGGGGGTAGCCATAATTGGAACTTAAACTTAATGAATCCAGGTAATGTGGTTGACATAGGAATATGGTTCAATTGGGTTATACTGGGTATTTGCGTCTGACCATCGGAAGAGGCTTTTGCATATCATCGTGTTCCAGGTTAACAAATTAATTATTACACATAAATAAGAGAGTCAATTCATCTTTTTAACAGTATTGTGTGAATCACGACCCTAGATCTTTTGAGTCTTTTTATTTATTTTCCTTAGTATTTTCTTTTGTTTATTTTATTTTTATTAAGCAATTCCACATTCAACCAATCAAAGCAATCAATTCCCTTCTCCCTATAATTAGATATCTGTAAATAAATAGATTCAATAATTAATAACAACAGTAGGAATTAAGTCCTCGTGGGATCGATATTTTTATACTACTTGAACGATACGTGCGCTTGCGTTATACGTGTGTGTTTACGCCGGTCAAAACTATTCTTAAAATAAATATTCCTAGTCGTTGGTTTTGGAATCGGTCGAATTCCTATAATCTCTTAAGACTAGCACATGTCGTATATTGGAATTGACGTTAGTTCTAATCGGTTTACCCGATTTTACCATGCGTTTTGGAACTCGTATAGACATGTGGGGACTTGTTGAAGCAAAATACTGAATGACTCAGAGGTGATTCCACTAGTTGGATGTTACAACCACCGTCAATATGAATCTCCTCAAGTCGAGTAACATATGCAATCCTTTGACTATAGGATAACATTGATTTGTGTGAGATCCTCCACAATTTGATTGCCATGTATGTCAGAAACCTTTCTGGTATGGCCTCTAGCGTTTCGTTGGTGTGTGGACCGATACACCCAGTAATAAAGTGTGAAGCAAGATAAGATCTGTCGACCCGTATATGTATTATAAGGGGTTTAAGTATCCATGTGAGTAAAGTCATGATTCTTAAATCTTTGGCCAAATTTGATCACCTATGGTGGATTGCATCAGTTATGAAGAATCGTGGACATGTCGACATGAGATGTGAGTCTTGGAAACTTGACGGTATATTCTATGTTTCCGAATCACAACTCGGATAGCCTACGACGGAGGGATTGTTAAACATATGTGATGACCTTGACTTGTATAGTTCAGAAAGGTCGTTGGTGTTCTTCGTGAATTTGGAGGTGGCCGAATACGTACGTATATTAGCGGGCTTATATGACGAACGTGTCTGAACTTTAAGAATCCCAATATGAAGTGTATCGTTGAGCACTTGGATAGCCGATTAATTTTGATAAAAGACAATATTTGATATTACAAATATCAACTAAGATAATCAAATGTTATTGGATAACATTGATTATTTACTTTGACCTATTGGATTAATTCAATAATTACACAATGGCTTAATTGTAAAATAATAAAATCTCTACCATTTAAGGATATTATGATAATTGTAAGTATGTAATAATAGGTGGTTTTGACTTGATTTAATTGGATTAAATCAAAGTGGAAAATATTTAACTAATACATTTCCTAATCCTTAGCTTGATTTAATTGGATTAAATCAAAGTGGGAGACAATGGAGATTAGTCACCCATAATTATACATATTTGGACAAATTAGATTAAGTCCAATTTAAAGTTGATTACAACTTTTATTAATTAAAAATTGCCTAAGTTTTTCTATAAATAGCAAGCTTAAGGAATATTTTAATTACAAGAAAAATAACAAGTATAAGAATAAGCAAAAGCTTGAGTAAGCTATACACAAGTTATTCTTGAGAGATTAGCCTAAGTTAGAGAAGTGTTTAGAGAAGGTTGTGAGGTCTCTACAACATTTCATCTAGGAGAAATCAATATTGGATCTTGAAGTGAAGCTTGGTAGCATTGGAAACAAGATTGGATCTTGGAGTCAAGCTTGCACACCTTGGAGGTTCTCCAACCATTTCAACAAATGAGAGGTAGATTGGATCTTACATCAAGCTTACTAGGTAATGTTTGATCTTCTCCTAAGTTATGTTCATTTGTGTATTAGATGCAAAATCACATAGCTTAGTGTTGAAATAAGGCTAATCAATTGTGTTATGATACTTTAGAAGTATAAACACAACATGTTTATATTTTAGGTCAAAGATGTTCATGTTGGACATGGAATAATTAATAAGAGATTGTAACTCTAGATTAAAGCTTAAAGCTATGGCTACCATTCTAGAATCACTTGACCACCTTTAGGTGACATACAATTGTTCATGAGACATTTCTTATTGGGTTGTATTTTGGGTTGTAATTTGATTCAAAGAAACACATATATATATTTAGAATTTATATATGTTTATTTTATAATATGTGTTGTGGTTGGTTTTGAAATTAAAATTGTTTTGGTTTATTTTTAAAGTGTTTTAAGGTTTTTTTGTTTTTGGAAAATAAAATTAAGAAAAAAAATTGTGATGCTCTCGGCCAAATTGGCCGAAAGTATGGCGCTGCAGCGCCACGCATGCTGCACATTCTGCGTAGGCAGCATGCCTAGTACAGATAATTTTATTTATAACTAGTTTTTTATCCCGAGTGGAATGTTCCGGATCCAGATTTATTTCTGATTTTTCCTTAAAAAATTTGAAAAATAAAATATTATATTTATTAATTTGAAAAATACACCCATGGTTGATATATACGAGTTAGACCTATTTCGCTGCGCGGGGCACCGATCCGACCCCAGGGGTTCTATAACTGCCCCAACTGAATGGTATCAGTAGCCAAGGCTTAAGCACACAACACATATTTTTGAATCTATGTCATAGTAATTATAATTTAATTATGCATAAGACATATAGGATATGTATTGCATATTTTAAATTAAAACTTTGACCTAATTAAGTTAATGACTTGATTGTCATAAATCTCTCGTGATTAGGTGATTACTTTAATTAAGTAAAAGTATTAATAATGTTGGAGCATTATTGGATGGTCCGTCTTGTCAATACGGAGATGAATGAGTTCTTACTACTTATATCCAATATCGTCATTAGTGTGAGGGTATAAGTGTTCGGAACTTAGGTCGCTCCGGTAAAACATTAGATGTAGCGTGATGAGTTAACGTAGTCGCCCAATATCGTCATTAGTGTGATGGTGTACATACGAAGCTCATTAGTGCACATTGACAAGTATACACCTAGAACACATCTTAATCCAATATCGTCATTAGTGTGAGGATAAGAAACGGTTCAGGACCAAACTAAGAGTCACATGAAGTGATTGACATTGGGGGTCTACCTAATGAGTTTATAAATGCCAATATCGTCACTGTGTGAGGCTGGAGTAAATGTCATGGGATCCACTTCCCGCTATGAAATTTTGATAGTCAAATTTCTATTTTCCATTAAAAGAGATTACAGAATTACGTAAAGTAGTTGGAAGACACTAATATATTTAAAATTCCATAATCAATTAGTGTTATCACTTTTGAAATGAAAATTGTTCTGCTACTACTCAAAAAAGTTGTTTGTAGATGGCTGCCGCTAATCCATTGATGAAACTTTTGGATTCCAATAAGCTAAAAGGAGCCAAAAAATATTTCGAATGGGAAATGAACATACGCCTTGTCTTGGAGTATGAAAAATTGACTTATGTCACTGTCAATTCACTGCCTGTTGAAATCGATCATGCCTCCACTCCAGAAGAGCGAGAAACTTTTGATAGATGGAAGGATGATAACCTGAAGGTCAAATCCTACATATTGGGATCGATAGTTCTAGATTTGCTGAGACAGTACATTGAAGTACCGGATGCTTGGAGCATCATGCGAACACTCAATGATTTTTTCGAGGAAAATCAAGAGATGGAACTTTATCGAAGTTCTAAGGAATTATTCCGTTCTGAACTCAATGAGGGAGGAGCTGCCAGCACTCATGTTTTGAACATGATCGACCAGATTCGATATCTGAAATGACAGGGCATTGTGTTTGATGAACGGCTGGGCCGTAATTTGATTATGTCTTCTTTATCTGGTTCTTATGCTGGCTTTGTATTAAATTTCCATTTGCATTCGATGCAAGCCACATACGAAGAACTTCATAACATGCTACCTACAGCGAAGCAAATTTGAGGAAAGACAACCCCACATTGTATCTCTATGGTGGAGCTGGCTCTTCAAAGACTTCTGGGAAGTCAAAGAAAATAAAGATGGGGAAGAATAAGATTACAAAGAAAAACTCCAAGAAGCTCAAAGGCGTAAAACTAAAAGTAGCTCGTGATCAATGTCTACAATACAAGAAGTCTGGACACTGGAAGAAGGACTATTTAGAGCTAATTAAAAGCATGACCCTCAGGTACGCTTTGTATTTTTCCAATTATTGACATCTCATTAGCCTTAGATGCAAATAGTGGTTGGGTGTTAGACACTGGCAGTCCTACTCATATTTGCAATTCCCTGTAGGAAATGAAGGTTAAAAGAAGGCTAAATAAATGAGAGATCTAGCTTAGAGTTGGCAATAGCGAGACATTGGATGTCAATGACATAGAAAAAATTATTCTAGATCTCTCAAATGGATGTAAATTAGATTTGCATGACTGCTATTATATCCCTCAATTATCAGACAAATAATATCACTGCCATATTAGCTAAAGAGATATATAAAATAAACATTAAGGATGAAACTTATGTTTGTATGATAAAGGAAATTTATTGAAATGTGAATGTTCTTTATCAGACGGTCACTATGTTTTGGAAACATGTATAGATGTCTTTAATATAAAGAAAAATACAAATAGGACGTCTGAATTAAATAATATTGAATTATGGCATATGAGATTGGGCCACATAGGTGTCAGACGTCTATCCAAATTGGTAAAGGATGGTTTGATTGAAAATCTTACCTTAGATCCTTATCTGATTTGTGAGTCATGTATCCAAGGAAAGATGACAAAGGCCCAATTCAAGGTGTTGGACACCATGCTGGAGATTTATTGGAACTAATACAGCGATGTGTATGGTCCATTAAATCATGCCGCTCATGATGGTTCAATATACTTTGTGATTTTCACAGATGAAAAGTCTAGATATAGATATGTCTATCTGATGAAACATAAGTCGGAAATATTTGACAAGTTCAAAATATTCTGAAACAAAATAGAAAAAAAACCAGTAAATTCATCAAATATCTTATATCAGATCGAGGCGGTGAATACATGAGCGAATAATTTAGAAATTATTTAAGGGAGAATGGAATTATCGCCCAATATACCCTATTAGGAAAACCTCAACACAATGGAGTGTTTGATCATATAAATCGTACTTTATTGGATATGGTACGAATGATGATGAGTTATACAGATCTTCCTTATTACCTTTGGGGTTACGCTTTACTTACAGGTGCCTATATACTCACTAGGGTTCCATCAAAAGCTGTTTCTACGACCCCCTATCAGATATGGTTCGGTAGAAATCCAAGTCTTAGGCATTTAAAGAATTAGGGTTGTCCTATATACGTTAGAATTACGCAGCGGGATAAACTAGCACCCAGAGGGTATAAATGTAGGTTCGTTGGATATCCTGATAATTCCATGGGATATCAATTCTACGATTCTGAGCAACGAATTGTATTTGTTGTTTGCTTTGCCACTTTCCTTGAAAAGCAATTTTTGAGAGAAAGTGGGAGTTGTAGAGAGATTAAACTTGATGAGTTTGATCCCAATATTAAGGAACCTGAGATGGAACCAGAGATCCAACTAGGTGAAGGATCTACAATACAGGTTCTACGTAAGTCGAATAGAATATCAAAGCCTCCTGAAAGATTATTTTTAACATCTGATGTGAGCCTTGATGTTCTCCTCTTGGAGGAAACGGATCTAACTACGTATAAAGAAGCGATATTGGATATTGATTCGGGAAAATGGCAAGAAGCCATGAAATCCGAAATGGATTCAATGCATGCCAATCAAGTCTGGGACTTAGTTGAACTTCCTGAAAGAGTTAAACCTATTGGCTGTAAATGGGTTTACAAAAGGAAACGAGGGCCTAATGGAATGGTGGAAACCTTTAAGGCCCGACTGGTAGCAAAATGTTACACTCAACGTCCTAGGATTGACTATGAGGAAACTTTTTCACCAGTAGCATTGCTAAAATCCATTAGGATTATTTTTGCCATTGTTGCATATCAAGACTGTGAGATATGGCAGATTGATGTGAAAATCGCTTTTCTAAATGGATTCCTTGAAGAGGATATCTATATGGAACAACCAGAGGGTTTCGTATCCAGTGAGACTTCAAACTTGGTTTGTAAGCTCCATAAGTCTATTTATGGACTTAAACAGGCATCCCGAAATTGGAATCATCATTTTTATGAGATAATTAGATTATCTGGATTCATTAAAAATGAGGAAGAACCATGTGTTTATAAGAAAGTTAGTGGATTATTCCAGTATGTAGTTTACTAGTATGTAGTAGATGACATCATTATCATAGGAAATGATATAAGGATGATGCAAAATGTGAAAGCCTACCTTTGCAAGAATTTCTCCATGAAGGATATGGGTGAAGCTTCCTATATACTAGGTATACGGCTGTACCGGGATAGAGTTAGGGAGCTTATAGGGTTATCACAATCGATGTACATAGATAAGATGTTATAAAGGTACAGTTTTACCAACTGCAAGGCAGAAAATGTACCTTTCTGATACGGCATACATCTTTTGAAGAAAATTGCACCTCAAACTGAGGAAGAGAGAGTTAGGATGTCTAACTTGTTATATGCTTCTTGTATTGGAATCATAATGTATGTTATGTTATGTACTAGACCTGACATCAGTTTTAGCGTCAGTGTGATCAACCGATATCAATCTGATCCAGGTAATGATCATTGGATAGCTGTGAAATATATCCTAAAATATCTTAAAGGTACTAGGGATAAATTTCTGATATATGGAGGAAATGAGCTAAAAATTAAGAGTTGTACAGACTCTGACTTCCCAGGAGATCCAGATGATAGAAAATCTACATCAAGATATATATTTACCCTTAACGGTAGTGCTGTTAGTTGGCAATGTTCAAACCAAAGCTCAACAACTGATTGACCGGTGCTTACACACACGTATAACGCAAGCGCACATATCGTTCAAGTAGTATAAAAATATCGATCCCACGAGGACTTAATTTATACTGTTGTTAATAATTATTGATACTATTTATTTACATGTATCTAATTATAGAGAGAATGGATTTGATTTCTTTTGGTTGGTTGAATGTGGATTTGCTAATTAAAATATAAAACAGACTCAAAAGAAAATACTAAGGAAAATAAAAGAAAAGACTCAAAGATCTAGGGTCGTGACTCCACACAATATTATATAAAGATGAATTGATTCTCTTATCTATGTGTAATAAATCAGATTGCTAACCTGGAACACGAAAATATGCAAAAGCCTATGTCGATGGTCAGACAAAATACCCATTATAACCCAATTAAACCATATGTCTATGTCAACCAAATTACCTGGATTCATTAAGATTAAGTTCCAATTATGGCTACCCCCGCCCGACAGGTATATGTCTATCCTGTAAGGAAATCTATTAAAGGGTTATATATCCTCAAGGAAGATCGTGGGCTATTGAATCTAAGGTTGAAATCTAAAATCCCTATGTCTAGTTCATTTTAAGTTTACCACATCAATCTTATTAGTGATCAGACAACAAGAAGCATTACGCTTAAGACTCAATAAACAAACTAAAGATTTACCCATAAAAAGAAAATCAATTATTAAGTGTGAATATTGTGTTTCATCACTTCCCTAGAATAAAATAAAATGCTGGGGTTAGAGGATCCACATTTAATATTTCTTATCTAGGAATCTCACTTATTATAATATATAAATTATTTTATGTTCTGCTTTCTCAGGAATTAATAATGTTAAAAATTTAAAACCAGCCATATAGGCGGTAATCCATTTAGTCCAATTACACCAGCCATATAGGCGGTAATTATCTGTCACATAAAGACCAGCCATATAGGCGGTAAAAGTATTTATAATTAGACCGATTATAGGCGGTAATAATCATAGTAGGCTGTAATATAAGTCTGACATTTATTTAATTTATAATTATAAATTATAAATGATATAATTAAGTGAGATTTACAAGTTAGATAATTATATTAAATGTTTCCCTTTTACCCCAGCGGTAAATTAACTAATAAACATAAAGTAAATAAAAAAAGTAAATAAAATTTTATTACAAAAAGTAAAAGTGCATAATTAAAAATACTAATGGTAAAAATGCTAAATTTAAATTACAAAAACTTAAACACACAAGATGCAATCCTTAGAGTCCTTACAAAACTCAAGGAAGGCATGCTTTGAATTTTGATATCGCGCTGAATTTATAGGCGTCAGTAGGGGTCAGGCATCACGACGCCGATGATTTTTGACGTGGCACGCTCTGGTTTGTCGGCTCAGATTCTGGATAAGGTGATAAGGTGACATGTGGCAAGGTGGTTGGGATCTCAATTATTGTGACACGTGGCGGGTTCTAATTGGTCGGCTCAGATTCTTATCTGCCACGTGTCGATTTCGGATAAGTTTGTCAATAATTGATACTGATGTGGCACACGTGGCGAAATGGACTATCGGCACCATAGAATTGGGACACGTGGCACGCTGTGATTGGTTGATGATGACGTGGCGATGATGTGGCACGTTGACTCGGTCAACTGGAGATGTGGATGATGACGTGGCAGACACGTGGAGTGACATCTGGCGATGGTGACTGTCGGCACCGTAGAATGATGACATGTGGCACGGCGCATGTTAGCAGATCGGCTGTGATGGTGACACGTGGCACGGCGCACGCACATTAGCAAAGTCAAACTTTCTCAAATTCTGACTTGTGGACCCGACGCACGTTAGCACTGTTCGGTGCACGTTAGGCGTCGCGACGCCAAAGTCTTGCGCGTCGCGACGCGGGAGGGAAATTACTAAAAATGCCCTTTTCGTCCAATTTTCACTGTTTAGTTAGCAAATCACCTCCAGATTGTCCTGAACTTTATTTATCTACAAAATAACACAAAACACAACAAAATATTCACAAAACTCAAGAAACTATACAAAAATTAGGTCAAATGAGTGGGAAATAGTGATATAATTACCACTCATCACACCCTCAAACCTAACATTTTGTTAGTCCTCGAGCAAAACATAGAATAAAATAACATAAACAACTTTAAAATAAAATTTAACTAAACCACTTTCGTAGGGATCACGATTGCATTTAGCATATGCATCAATCCTTTAAAACCCTAGGTGTCCCTAGTGGACGAGTTGTAGTCTCGTGAAGGTTTACAGCAATGATACCCACCAACATTTTACAAAAGTGAAAATGTAGTGAAACTAATGCACACAAAAGCAAAAAGACAAGTGAAAAGAAGAATAAAGAAGTTAGTGACTAATTAGGTAGGTGAAACTTCTACTCCAAGTTACTAGTTGTTTTCTTTCCTTCTAAATTACTGAATAAGTAAATTCTCCGATTATTTTTACCATTCTCCATATACACAGCCAACAAAATATTAAACCACTCATTTTTTCCCACAATAGTCACAAGTGCAGTTGATAAGAGAGTAATATTTTTGTCCAAAAGTTTTATAGAGATTCACACATTTTTGTAGCAATGGAATAATTTTCGGATTTTTCGGATTTTTTCTTTGATTTTTGATTTTTTTTATTTATATACAATACCTTCCGTCTATGTTGCGAGTGTTGGGTCGGTGGCTCCCAAACCAGTTGGCTTTAGGGCACCAAGTGTTAAGACATCCCTACGGACTTAATTACTCATACTTCAGAAATATATATTTTTGCAGCATCTTTGATCCATGTAGCGAGCTTTGGGCCAGTGACTCCCAAACCAGTTGGCTTTAGGGCACTATGTGTTAAAACACCCTTACAGACTTAATAACTCGGATCTCAGATGATTTTTTTTTACTCCATCACTTTTTGAGATGCTTCCTCCAATTAAACTAGAGCACTGAATATTACAAACTTTTCAATTTTAGCTCATGTCCGTATGTTACAATGCATGTTGATAATATCTGCTAACTGAGCATATGAAGATCAATTTTAGTCAGTTTTATGGAGAATTTACAAATTAAATAATTCAAAATGAAATAAACAAAAACTAACTTGTTTCAAAAATGGTTTGAGATACGTCTCAGGAGTGAAAACTCCTTACTCAGCTATCTCTTACCAATTTCACCTTTTTAGTCAAAACACAAAATATTTTTGTCATTTTTTGGAAAATTTTCAATTTTTGTCGAAAAATTTTGGATTAAAAATAAAAAACAACACACAAACTAAAAACAAGATACTGATAAAACTAATTCTCTCCCCCAACCTAAATGAGACATTGTCCCCAATGTCTTAAACAATAGAATAAGAGTTTAGAAGATAATACCTGGTTAGCTGAAATTCTACAGGAAAAGTTAAAGGTTAAGATCCAGATTAATCCGACGCCTCTTACCACGATCGTCCTCGGTCCAATTATCTTTGAAAGGATAGGGTCAACTTGTGGTTCATAGGCTAAGATTTGGTCAATTAGATTCGGGCAGTTCTGGCAGTGAAGATGAGTTCTTTTAAAGGTTTTGACCAAACCCATTTCTCCGGGAATCATCAAGAACACACAAAGAAAATCATAAAATCCATCAACGTTTAACAGCCCATTGGTTTCTGGTGTATGTTCAAGTTCGCCCAAGATAGCACTATAAAAATTTCCTCCAATGTACCCAAGCCACCTGGCAAAGCAATAAAAGCATCAGCACGGTTAATCATTTCTACCAATCGTTCAGACATACCTGGCACGATCAGTTCTCTCCATTTGATGGTCCAATAAGATTTGCCTCTGCCAAGGGTTTTGGATGATTCCCAAAACGTGACTGCCTCTTTCCTCAACTGCTTTTGAAACGATCCCCATAAGTCCAAGATTGCCTCCGCCATATACTTTTTTGCATATTCCTTGCAGCTAAGACTCGACCCAATTCCTGTGCTGCTTCTACGTATTGTGGCTTAGTACCAACACTAGTACCATAAAAACACACAGATGTTTTCAACTCGTCTTCTTGAAGTGGCTTCCATTTTTTATGTATTTTTTTCTCAACTCTGGATGCCTTCAAAAGTGCAATGACGGGCTGAATTTATAGTACCTGAAAAAGGGTGAGTAATAATAGCACTAGTATCTTCCATAGGACGTTTGTTAGCTAAACAACAAAAGAAATCATGAAAGCTCAAAAAGTCTGGTTCCTGTCTACGAAAATAAAGATAATTACAACAGAAAAGCAAATCCAAGCAATAATTAAGGTAACGGAATTGTGTACGCAATACGCCACTCGTTTGGTATATAAATCCATTAGGATGCATCTCAAGATTTCATTCCTTACTCAGCCATCGCTAATGAATTGGCTCTCATCTTTGTGATTTCCAAACACCATTCCTTTTGTCTTAAAATGCTATGTTTGTGCTTTTCCCTACAAAAATAATACACAAAATTAAAAATTCTACAACATGTATACACAAAATATAAAAATAGAAATTACAATAAAGTGCATGGGTTGCCTCCCTGCTAGCGCTAAATTTTTCGTCTTCAGCCAGACGTGACTGAAATCCATCTGCAAGGAGGTTTCAGCGTCGTTTTGGATGTCCTATTAAAGATAATCCCGTGAGCGTTGCTTTTGAATGGTCTCTTCCAACGGTAAGGTGGTAAAAAAAAATTTGTCTCATTCAGTGTTCGTGCCACCTTTTTAATCTTTATTGCTCCAGTGGTTCCTGAAAAGAAATAAATAAAATCAGGAGGTCTCGTATGGTGTTTGACTTTAAATGGAAATTCCATTCTGTCAAGCTTCCGGGTTATATCTCTAAATTGTACTCCCCAAAACATTGATGTTTCGTCCTGAATGCTCTGGATCTTCAATTTGGTCTGACAATTGCTCCTCCATTGCTCTGTTTCTGCTCCACCTTTTCTTCACAGATGTATTTTAGGATTTCCGCGTTCAGTTCTTCATCTGTCATCTGTGAAAAATATGCTCCATAAGTGTCAACCTGAGGATGTAAAGATGTTTCTGACATTAATCCTTCATCCTCTGATACGACTGGAATGGATGGTTCAGGTAGATCTTCATCAAACATCATGGTAAAGCATGCTCCAAGATCTTCATTTTGAGGATTGAAAGTTTGATCCTCCTTTGTTGGTGCAGTTGGTACAAACAGCTCAGCTTCTTCGTCAGAGTCAGAATCTGAATAATAAAAGTCAAATAGAGAATCGCTGGTTTGGGCTCCTAAATTGATACCTCTGGTTGTTGATATTGCTCAGCATCTTCCTCTGTGAAGTGTCATTGTGAAATGATTGGTACTCGAAGGCTGCATCAGTGTCATATGAAACTGGTTCTTGAGGTATGTAGTTCTGGTTTTCTGTGAATTGTCTCATTTGATCTGTCATCCTCTGAATAGATGTTGATTGTCTCTGAATACTTTCGAGTTGATTCTGATATGTTTCAAACATTGTATCCAACTTTTCATCTTGTTTCTTGAATAAATCTTTGAGCATGTCAACCAATTGTTCTTCCTTTGATGGTTCTGGTTCTTGATGAAGATCATTGTAGGTGGGTGGTGGATAAGATGGAAAATATGATTGTTCTTCGTACCATGAAGGATTTTGATAGC
>SKCR01051826.1:0-37859 GCA_019454045.1 Zanthoxylum bungeanum | reverse complement strand
TATGCTTATGTTTGGGAACATTGTCTTTTGGATCCATTCAGACCTTTTTTCATGAGGTATGGGCTTGTTGGGCCATTTAAATTGGGACAAGAATGTATCTTATGATGATTGGGCCAAAAGCTTCTAAACGCCAATTGGCCATTATATGTTTGTGTTTAGGAACATTATCATTTGGATACGGTTGGACTTCTTGCCATGAGATGTGAACTTGTTGGGCCATTTAAACTGGGACGAGTTCACTCCCATAACAGTTTGCCCAAAAGCATCTAAAATGATGATGGGCTGATTTGTGTGAAAATTTTAATGAGTTGATATATTTCTTGTATCACATGTATCTCATTCATCTCATGTATACATATATCTTGTTAACACCCTCTATGTCTATAAAAGACATCATAGATTCCCGTTGGGTTAGGGAAGATGGAAGACTCACTAAAAGACCGGTAATAGATATAAGTACATCCGATAACGAGGTATCCCAGATATATCAGTTGGAAAATGGTCTCGCCAAAATTACTAAACAGTTGCAAGCCTTGACTACTGTTGTGGCTGGTATGGTTGTACCCCGTGTTGGGGGAAGTTCTGAGAATGTGAGGCGCGAGGATCCTCCGAATGGGTTGGGGGATGATATCCCCGCTTTTGATGATGACATGGCAGAGTATGCAACAGGCAGAGTGATTGGGTCTCAGGCAGAATTTCAAAAGCTTCGGGATCAGGTTGAAATAGTTACCCACAAAATGAGGGGTAAACATGAAGAGTTGTTAGATTATGAGGCAATGACCTTCGAAGAACAGTTGCCAGCTCAGTTCAAGATGCCGGATATGGCTAAGTTCAACGGGAATGGGGATCCGAGGGTCCATCTCCGTTAGTATGTTCCAGTTATGAGTTCAGTGGGTTTATCCAAGCGTCAAGTGCAAAAAATGTTTGGGATGTCACTTGAGGGAGCGCCGGTAGTTTAGTATCACAACCTTGAGAAGAAGATTAGAGAATATTGGAAGGAACTGGCTGATGCTTTTCTGAAGCAATATGTTAAAGATTTGGAAATTGATTTGTCACTCCGTGATTTGGAGAACACTAAGAAGAAGTCGGAGGAAAGCTTTAAGGAGTATGTAGACCGCTGGAGAAGCCAGCTTCTGAAAATGCATACTCGGCCCCCTGAGAATGACCAGATTAAAATGATCATCAAGGGCACCAAGCCCTCGATTTATGGCAAGCTGAAGAGGATGCCCTCCATGATTACTGATTTTTGACAGTTGAGAGAAACTGTCATGGATATTAAAGAAGAAGAGGCAGAGAACGGGAAGTTTTACGGCCTAAGTAGGAGGTTTATTGGGGGAACATCAGGTACCAAACCTATTTCTGCGGAGATTACTGCCATCCGAATTCGGAGATTCTCCAACTTAATGAGGCCCTTGTCTAAGGTGCTGGAGAAATAAAAAAGACAAAGACTTCTGAAACCCCTGGAGACCAAACCATTTCCCAACCATCCACCACCACATCTCAATCTGAGCTAATACTGTCACTTCCACCAAATGAAAGACCATGACACTGATAAATATGCCCGCCTCCTCCATGAAATCCAAGACCTTACAGACTCCAAAAAGATACCCGACCCTGAAATAGAACGCCCCAACACGCACCAAAATCCCCTACCAAATTACCACTCTGTCCCCCCACCGACCTATATGATACACTCTAGCCTACCTGAAAGCCTTGTCCTCAAGTCCTTTGACCATTAAGCCTTGCATGGGTATCTGGGATAGTAACAGTGAAGATGAGACAGAACTGGGGCAGAATTTCTGGGAAAACTTCTCCAGTAGTGATGAAGAAGAAGTGAGGGGAATGACACGCAGGGATCATTTCTATAATGATATGGCAGAAAAATGTAAGGAAGTATTAACAGATGGCAGAGATGTGATTGATAGTGTAGAGATTACTGAGGGAGATACAGTGCTGAGGCAGTTGAAAAATACCCCGGGCACAGGTTAGCATCTGGAAATTGTTGTGTTCATCACAGGAACACAGACGGGCCATGGTTGAGGCCTTAAGCAAGATAGTAGTGCCAGAAGACGCCAACCTCGCAATGTTTATTGGGTCAGTCCAAAAGGAAACTCTGCCAATATCCTTTTCTGAGGAAGAACTCCCGGCTGAGGGGAGAAATCATAATAGACCTCTGTTTATCAGAGCTGAAGTGAGAGGTAAAAGGACCTCTTGTGTGATGGTGGATGACGGCTCATCCATTAATGTGTGCCCGTTGAAGATTTTGGCCAAGCTGGGTATGAAGGCAATAGATCTGGATCCCTCTATTATGACTATCAAGGCTTATGATGATAGTAAGCGAGGAGTTGAGGGTACATTTGTGGTATTGAGGACGAAGTTGAGTTCACAGAGCTGGATATCCCAGCTACTTTTGTCTTGTTGGGAAGGCCTTGGTTTCATAAGCTTGGAGGTGTGCCCTCTACTCTGCACCAGATGATTAAGTTCCCGTATGAGGGAGAGATTGTCACCATTCGAGCTGAGGTGGACAATGTTGTAGCTGCTTTACAGATACAGCCTTTCACGAGGTTCCAAGTGTCGGTGACTTTTGAGGAGTGGGTGGATCGTAGGGTGGCTAGGATCATGGAAAAGATGAAGTTTGAGCCGGGCAAAGGTTCAACATTGCCTAACTTTAAAGGTCAGACCACTCGAAGGGGTTTGGGGTACAAGTCTGATGAAGAAAAGCTGAAGGCTAAAAAGAAAGGGTTGAAATTTATGGAATGTTTTGTGAAGGCTTCAGGGTATCAAGGTGAGCCCGAACCAATAGAAGTTAATGGGATTGTGGTGCCTGGATTTGAGATCTTCCAGGATATGTTGGGTGAAAAGTCGCTGACAGAAGAAATTGTGAAAGAAGAAGATAAGTGGGAAGAAGAGTTGATGAAATTGGAGAGCCTGACTCTCGAAGAGGATGAAGAAACTGAGAAAAATCCGATTACGGAGGAAGAAGTGTCTGTGGATGATGAAGACATTTATCTTCCTGATTTATTTGATTGTACTTCTGCATTTGCTAGTAATAAAGACAATCATTTTGCTTACTTGGCTGAGTCTCTTCCTTTCAATTTGCATGACTTGAGTATATTTGATATCAGCTCAACCAGAACAAATGCATTTAACTTGGGCACTCCTGAGAACCCCAAGGAAATTCTGATTGCAAGTGAGGTTACCTCTGAGGAGAGGGAGAAATTAGAAGAAATATTGGTAAAATATGCCAAAGTGTTTTCTTGGTCCTTCGAGGACATTCCTTGGGTAGACAGACAAATTGCCCAGCATACAATACCAACTTATCTGAATACGAGGCCAGTAAAATAGAATCTCCGACGGATGAGACCAGAATGGGCTGAGAAAGTTAGAGAAGAAGTCAAGAAACAGATAGATGTGGGGTTCCTGGAAGTGGTAAAGTATCCCGAATGGTTAGCAAATATTGTGCCAGTGCCGAAGAAAGATGGGAAAGTCAGAATGTATGTGGATTACAGAGATCTCAACAAGGCTTGTCCAAAAGATGATTTTCATCTACCTCATATTGATGTACTAGTTGATAGTGCAGTTTTATCTGCCATGTATTCATTTGCAGATGGGTTTTCAGGGTATAATCAGGTTCTTCTGGCTAAGGAAGACAAGGACAAAATTGCCTTCGTCATAGAGTGGGGTACTTATTGTTACAAGGTAATGCCATTTGGGCTCAAAAATACTGGAGCTACTTATCAACGGATGGCCAATACATTATTTCATGACTTGATGCACAAAGAGATTGAAGTATATGTGGATGACATGATGGTGAAATGAGAAACCAGAATCGGACATATAGAAGCACTAGAAAAGTTCCTTCAGAGAGTTGACCAATACAACTTGCGGCTGAATCCCAAGAAATGTATGTTTGGGGTAACATCAGGAAAATTGATGGGACATATACAGTGGGAATGGGAGGAATAGAAGTAGATTCTGAGAAAATCAAGGCAATTACTGAGATGCCGGCACCGAAGATAGAGAAAGAGGTTAGAGCATTCCTAGGAAAAATTCAGTACATCAGTCGGTTCCTCACCAAGTTGACATTAGTGTGTGAGCCTATTTTCAAACTGTTGAGAAAAGACCAGCCAATGAAATGGAATGAGCAGTGTCAGTCAGCCTTCGATAAGATAAGTGAATAATTGGTAAAACCTCATGTATTGAAACCTCCAAGACCGGGCAAGCCTTTGGTACTGTATTTGGCTAAAGAATCAGAAGTATTGGGTGCAATGATGGTACAGGCAGATGAGACCAGGGTAGAGCATGTAGTCTACTATCTCAGTAAGAAAATGCTTCCGTATGAAGCCCGCTATCAAGAAGTAGAGAAGATCTGTTTGGCAGTAGTATGGGCATCCAGAAAATTACGGCATTACTTCCAATCATACAAGATCCAGGTAGTGGCAAAGGAGAATCCTTTGAAATATCTGCATTCAGTGCCTTCGCTAGTGGGAAAATTAGGTAGATGATTAGTGTTGCTGACAGAGTTTGACATTGAGTACCTCACTTCCAAAGTGATCGAGGGGCGAGCCGTAGCAGAGTTTCTGGCATTGCAACCTATTGAAGGGGATTAGCATAAGTTTGAATTTCTAGATGAAGAGATCCAAGCAATAACAGTTCAGGGATGGAAAATGTACTTTGACGGAGCAGTGAATTACAAGGGAGCCAAAATTGGGATTGTGATAGTGACCCCGGAAGGAGAAACCTTGCCTATGGCCAAGAGGTTGACATTCGGAGTAACCAACAACATGGCCGAGTAAGAAGCATGTGCTTTTGGGTTGACGGAACTGATAGCCTTGAAGGCTGAGAGCGTAGAGGTCTACGAGGATTCAATGTTAGTAATTTGACAGATTCAGTAAGAATGGGAACTGAAGGAAGAACGGTTGAAACCTTACCTATTTCACCTCAGAAAGTTTGCACAGGCTATCCCTGATTGTAAATTTCAGCACTTGCCACGAGAAGAGAATCAGATGGCAGATGCATTGGCTACACTTACAGCGACTTGGGAAAATCCAGAGAATTTAGTGATGAGACTATTGATACTGACAACAGCAAGCAAACTGATCTGTGAGACAGAAAGAGTTTCAGAAGTAGAGATCGATGATGGTAAACTTTGGTATCATGACATTCAGAGGTATCTGGAACACAGAGAGCTCCCAGAGGAAGCAAGCAGAAAAGACAGAATAACCATTCAGAAGTTGGCTTCTCAGTATGTGATTTTGAAAGGGGAACTGTACAAGAGGCAAGCAAATGGCATTCATCTAAAGTGTTTGAGAAAAGAAGAGGCTCAGAAGATAATGGAAGAAATACATGCCGGGGTATGTGGACCACACATGAATGGGTTGAATTTGTCTCGCAAGATTGCAAGACAAGGTTTCTATTGGTTAACCATGGAGACAGACTGTGCAAAGCTGGTAAAACATTGTCACGATTGTCAAGTACATGGTAATATGAATCATCTACCTCACACAGAGTTACACGGGTTGTCAGAGCCTTGGCCTTTCTCAGCGTGGGGAATTGATATGATTGGAGAGATTCGACCAAATGCATCGAATGGACATCACTTCATAGTAGTGGCAGTAGACTAGTTCTCAAAGTGGGTGGAAGCTGAATCATTCCGCAACGTTACGGCAAAGCAGATGGCAAAGTTTATAACCCGGAATCTCATATGTCGGTATGGTATGCCGCATCATGTGGTCACAGATAATGGAGTTCAGTTCCAAGGGGAAACAAAGGCAATGCTACAGAAGTACAGGATAGGCCATCATAAGTCATCGCCTTACAGACCGCAGGCAAATGGGGCAGTCGAGGCAGCCAACAAGACAATAAAGAAAATGTTAGCCAAGATGACAGATAACTACAGAGACTGGGCCAATAAATTACCGTACGGCTTGTGGGGGTACAAAACGTCTGTGAGAATAGCAACAGGAGCCACGCCTTACTCTTTGGTTTATGGAATGGAAGCAGTACTGCCAGTGGAAGTTGAGATATAGTTAATGAGGGTATTAGCAGAAACAGAGTTACCTAAACAAGAATGGGCCACACAGAGATTTGAACAGTTAGCACTGCTAGATGAAAAGAGAATGAAGTCCTTGCATCACATGCAAATATATCAGAAGAGGTTGGCTCAGGCATTTAACAAGAAGGTGCGCCCTACTAAGATTAAAAAGGGTGATTTGGTACTTAAGTAGTCAAGGCCGTCGACGATAGATCCGAGAGGAAAATTCAGACCTAACTGGGAATGACCTTACATAGTGCAGAAAGTAATGGGAAATGGGGCAGTGAGACTGCCAGACTTGGAAGGTAACGAGTTCACTTAGCCAATCAACATGGACAGATTGAAGCAATATTTTGCCTGAGAAAGAGAAGACTTGGCAGAAGACCTAACCCGACGGGATAAGGAAACTCATGCATTCATGCATACACGTAACACATTTTGGCATTCGTTTTGTGTTGTTTTGTATTCATAGGTTTTGAAGAAGAAAGGAAAGAATGCGGTAAAGACAAGCAGATCAGAAGCATCAATACTAGCAGCAGTTTTGGGGATGCGTCCCGGGGTTGAGGCCCAGGTCAACACACATACCAGTTGCAGTTATTGGGATGCGTCTCAGGATCGAGGTCCACTATATCATCAGTTTCGGGATGCATCCCAGGGTCGAGGCCCACCTTTTGTCAGCGGTATTGGGATGCGTCCTAGGCTCGAGGCCTCCGTGTTTGGTTGCAGCTATTGGGATACGTCCCAAGATCGAGGTCCACTGCATCATCAGTTTCGGGATGCGTCCCAAGGTCGAGGCCCACCTTTTGTCAGTGGTATTGGGATGCATCCCAGGGTCGAGGCCCCCGTTGTCGGTTGCAGCTATTAGAATGCGTCCCAAGATCGAGGTCCACTGCATCATCAGTTTCGGGATGCGTCCTAGGGTCGAGGCCCACCTTTTTTCAGCGGTATTAGGATGTGTCCCAGGTTCGAGGCCCACCTTTTGTCAGCGGTATTGGGTTGCAGCTATTGGGATGCGTCCCAGGATCGAGGTCCACTACATTATTAGTTTGGGGATGCGTACCAGGGTCGAGGCCCACCTTTTGTCAGCTGTATTTGGATGCGTCCCAGGGTCGAGGCCCCCGTTGTCGGTTGCAGCTATTGGGATGCAACCCAGGATCGAGGTCCACTGCATCATCAACTCAGTTCGAGACAGCAGGCAAGTGAGGTGGCAGCTGGCGAGCCAGGTAAGTGAAAATACATTGCATAACTTTGATAGGATTGTCACTGTTACATATTACACAAGTCCCATCAAAGTGGGGGCGACTGTAGGCACTGCATTTTTGCATATAAGTCCCGATGAGGAGTCTCAGACGGAGACACTACCTTTTAAGTCGCGAAAGTTGCGGGAAACGGACGTCGGAAGGAAAAGATGGAAATTAGTACTTTGTCGAATTTGACTCGCTTGTTTAGCTTCGGGCTCGCTTGTGGACCTTCGTTTTAAAATTCACCTAGCCTAAAACATCCGTAAACAAATTAACCCCGGCCCAAAATCCCCGCCAACTCCATTACCTTGACCTAAAACCCCCGCAAACCCACACACCATTAAGCTTACCAATAAACCCACCAACCAAAGCCAAGCCCACGCCCAAACATGGCCCATGCACACCCAAGGCCCTTAATACACATCCAAGTAATTAAAATGCATATTTAACACATGGGAAAATCAAAATAAAACAAATAAAATCTAAATAATTGCATGCCTAATTAAGATAAATCAAATATATTAACTCCATAATTAAACCAAATCTTGTCTCCAATCAAATAATAGGTTTTCCTTGTATGACACTAATTGGTCTTCTTCCTATTCAAGCACATGGAAACCCTACCCTTTGTCTATAAAAGAAACCCAAAACCAACACTCCCACTCTCTCTCCAACTCACGCATACATAAAGAGAAAAAGCCTAGCCATTCACGCCCAACTCAAAGACAAGCACAAGAAATTTCTCTTCTCCTCATTCACTCTCAAGAACCGTATACACATCCCCCTAAACACCATCCACCGCCGAAAATCACCAACCAAAAACACCACCCACCATACAAGCAAAATAGCCTCCTTCACTACCCAAAACCAAGCACACAAACCCCTCAAAACAGTCCCCATTGACGCAATAAAACATATCCCTATAACCACCGAAACAGTCCCCTAACGCCACCAAAACTGCATCACCAAAACAGTCACAAAACCCCACTGTAACAACCGAAATCTGCACCCCTATACATGTTGGATAATATGACCCATAGCGTCACTATTTGCACAGAACATTGTGTTGCTGTAGCAAAATTAACTATGTAACAAGGAAATTGCACTCTCATCATTTGTGATTAGATCACCATAGATATATAAATGAAGAGAGGTCCCTATGATTAGTTCCTGGATTGAGATGATATGAGACAGTATCAGTCCATGAAGGATTAATCATTAAATATCCCTAGCCGTAGTATTATCGAGGCTGGACATCGATAATGCGGAATAGGCTAGTATTGCACTTGTGCGCGTTGTGAGGGCACAACAACATAGTTCTCATATATATAAGTATTGGATACTTGTGCAAGTGCGATAGGAGGTCGTGTTTCACCGATGGTACGGGAAACAGATTCGCTCTGGATAGACCCTTCGGAATCCCATTGGTATTATGTCTATGTGTCTATGGGAGGCCGAAATCAAGGTAGGTGTGTATAGTCTTAACCTGAGACTTACATCGCTAATGCTTACGACAATCGATATACTTTAGTTGAGGTCGTCTAGGACTGTAACTAGTTCTGTGTACGCCAATGCCGGGTATATTGAGAATCGTAGTCTATTGGATGTGATGTCAAGACGGAAGTGTCACTCCAGTCATAATGGAGATGATGTCACGCAGGATACGGTATTAGTGCTCTTAAAGTGATGCGCATCCAATCGTGATATTATGACCAGGTCATGAATATCCGATTATAGAGACTAGTTACCAGACATCCGATATGTGTTTCGGACGGGGCAGACACTTATCCAGCCCCAGCCCTAGCACGTGATTATCCGATACTGGGCCGATATGCACAATACATTAGTATACTACGCTTGATACAGATCTTAATATTCTTAAATGGATATGTCCGGAGAATTGGGTAGACTTGGTGCTTTGCTAGGAGTCGACCTTGTCTCGTAAATCGGTAGTAGAACGTAGTACTTGGTACGTACGTGATTCGGACACTCCGACGACCGTATTTACTGCCAGATTATCCGGGGATCTCATGGGTCGCTTCCCGATAATCCACCGATGACGCACAACTCGCACTCTTGAATAATCTGGGATTATAATAGAAGAGAGAGAAAATTAATCTAGGATTAATAACGGAGATATTTTATCCGGGATAAAATGTCGTCTAAAGAGAGAGAACGATTAATTTGGAATTGATCGATGAATTAATATATTCGATATATTAAATGAAATTAGATTTCGACGCGGAATTAAAATTAGATTTTAATTCGGGCAAACGAGTTAATTTAGAATTAATTCGTTAGCGACGTAAATAATAATTTCGCCAGGCGCAATTATTTATTTAAATTCGATTGAATTAACGTCGCGACGTAAGCTCGGTATTTCGGAAATATCGAACCCGAACGCGTGAGTGCACGTGGGCCCACTTTCATTTGGAAACGTGTGGGGCCCACATGACACATGTCATGTTATGCATTAACTTTGACACATGTCATGTTATGCTTATTTGACACTCTAATGCTTTGCATGGAGATTGTGTGCATTGCACTCAATGGTAATGCATGGAAATGAAGTGTTTGACACTCTAAGCCTTTGCATGATTTGTGTCATAAGTTTATTATTTGTTTAATGAAATTATGGCATAAATATAAATTGATTTTTGGTAACAAAAATTATGGTAATACATTACACATCTTCTCTCTCATTTCCTCTCTTCCTCTCACGAAAAGGACTGGTTTGGAACTGGTTTTGGGCGTGAGTTAAAGGAAGCAAAGAGTGATTCTCATGGTGAGAAATCAAGTGCTAGCACACTACAAGTCTTGCGAAGGTGGTAGGGAGGTTCGACCATGAGACGGGATCCATCCGACGAAGCTAGGAGCTCCGTTTCTCATCTCAAATTTCTGTTTTTGGAGGCAGTGGACTGCATGCAGTGGAGCTCAAAGGCAGTGCGTTTTTTGGGCATCATTCGTCTCCAAATCGACATAACCGATCAATGTGAGTATTCCGCTACCTCCGTTGATGTATTCACGCATGTTTCATGACTTGTTATTTGATCTTGGGACCTTAAAAATTACCAACAATGGCATCATGAGCTAATGTTGCAAGCATGAAAAATGTAGGGCTTAAAATTTGGGTAAATGTTTGTTGAGCATGATTGAATAAATTGCTTGTTTGAGTATGCTTATAACATGTTAAATTCATTTTGGTTGGACTAATTTGATGAAAAATGATTTAGAATTATTTTCCCCAAATTTTTGCATCTTGGCCGAATATGTGACTAATATTGGGTATTTTGATTTTGAGCATGATTTGGTTAAATTGATTAATTGAGCATGTTTAAATGATCTTTAATTGAAGATTGATTTGATCAATTTCAACAAAATGTGATTGGATCAATTTTGCCCAAATTGGAAGTGTTGGCCGATGTATGATATGTTTGGAAATTTGGAATTTTTTCATTTTGATTCATTGGATGGGTTGTAATGTTGATGGATGATGTTAATTTGAAGTCAATTAGATTGAATTTTGAATTGAACATAAAATCCCCAAAAATTATCACCTTGGCCGAATGTGTATGTATATGGGATTCTTGGAATTTTTGATTTATGATTCATTTGATGAGTTGAAATCATTAGGTTGATGTTAATTTGAATAGAATTGGATTGGATTTCGAATTGGACAAAAACCCCAAAATCCTTGTGTTGGCCGAATGTGTATGCCCTTTATTGTCTTGGTATTTTTGATTTTGATAATTGGATGTATTGGAAATCATTCGGGATATGTATTTAATGTCGATTGCGGATTAATTGGATTGAAACCGAATTGGACATGAAATCACTCCCTTGGCCGAGACCTTTAAGCATGTAGATGGGTTTGATTTTTCAATTTGTGTGTTGGACATATGATAATGAATCTAGCATGATTAATTGGACTAATATGGTGTTTTAGAAATGTTGATTTAGTTGATTGATCATGTAATACACTTTGGTAATTAAATTGGGAAAATTGGATTTTTTGATTTAATTATTTGGGCTTAATTTTGGAAATTGGATTTAAATGTTGTATTTGGGCCTATTGGGCTTGATTTATCAAGTTTGGTTTAGGCCAAATGGATTGGATCCAATTGGGCCCAAAACCTTGACCATAAAGCCCAAATGCGACTTAATGAACCTTTAAAGTTCAATTGGGCCTAATGGGCCAAGATTGATTTATGGGCTTATGGGGTAAATCCCGGATTGGACTTTGGTTATCGGTTTGATCCGAGTTGACCAAAAGTCCACGCCTTAAGAAATCAATCAAAAGCCCATTGGACTTTAATTGAATTGACGTTGGACGTTAATCGGTCTTTGAGACGCGTTACGATTAGATTTGGAATTTAAATCGTAAAAGGTTTATTAAATAAAAGTGTAATATTTAATTGGAATTGAATAGTGAATTAGTATTAAATACATGTTAAATTAGATTTAATGATGTAGTTTAATTTAATTCATGAATTCGTAATTTAAGTACTTATTCGCAAAAACGAGTTTGACTCGACACAAATCAAATCGTTGTTTGAACATTGGATGATCACTTAATTATCAGATTAATTAATTTGATTAGATTGATTGATAGCATGCTTATGTGTGTGAATACATGGTTGTGTTGAATGAATAATGTATATCGGATGGATATTAGTCGGGTGGGCAATTTTAGAAATTGTTGTAATAAATTCGATTTATTAAATTGGACCTGCGTGTCCAGCCTTATCACCTTCTTTCTCTTTGTATTCTCTTCTCACCTATTCCCCTCTATGTATATGAGGTTTCTTTAGAAGTGTAGTGTAACGGGTAGAAGTAATACTAGTGCTAGCTTGAGTGAGAAAGGGAGAGATTTGATCTAGGATCAATGTGTTAAGTATCCATCCGCATATCATTATTATTTTATTTCATACTCGCTTTATTATGTATTTAGAATGCATGTTTAAGGGTGTATGATGATGAGACCTAACAAAGATAATTAAATTGGTAGCCAATTTGCACGCGAAAAACCCTCGTTAAATATCAAGCGTTTATTTTCCTTCCATTGAGTGATTCTTACTCAAGATCCGAGATTGGCAGGGGTTGTTGGCCAAAGTCAAGCCCTTGTCCATCAAAGATGTGTTTTAATCACGAGGCTTTGTTCCATATCGGTGTCGTGTCCAAGTTGTGGTTGTTGGCCAAAGTCAAGACCACTTCTTGTCCATTGACATTGATTACGAAGCTTCCATGTCAATGGGTCCGCGCTTGACTGGGATCATTAGGTTTGTTGTGCCAAAGCCAAGGCCTAGTTGATTTAGAGGAAAAGGTTAGGGTATACATTCGATGTATAGGCATATATAAGATATATGTTTGGGACTTGGATGTCCACCTACTGGATCTAGGAGTTGGATTAGATCCAATTGATCTTCGAGATCTACCTAGTTAATTATCATACAATTTGTTGGCCAAAGTCAAGATTGTGTGATATTTAACGGGATCCTAGCCCACTAGGAAACACGGTTTCCCGAGTACTCGACGGAGGGTTAGAGGCTCGACGAAAAATAGTGGGAGGCAAGTATTGAATTTGCAACATTCGTTCGAATACTCGCTAAACACGCTCATTTTATTTTACTCGTCATATTAATCAAAAGTATTAGTTGGACTAATATTTTATGTTGTTTTTAATATATATAGTTGGACTATATACAAACTGATTCAATATATAGTTGATTTTGTAATTGGATTATAGTAATCAATATAATTGAATTAAAATGATAGTTGATTAGATTATAGTAATCAATATTAAAATTATAGTTGATTAAATAATTGGATTATTGTAATCATTATAATAAATAGTACCTTATTAAATTGATTAAATAGTTGGACTATTGAAATCAAGAAAGAATTGAAAAGTTGAATATTTAAAATATATAATCATTGGATTAAATGCTTTAAATGATTTAATTTTCAATTGGGAATTAATAATGGGTTAATTTATTTGATAAAATAACTTATTATGACTAAGCCCATTATTAAGCAAATAGTAGAGCATAAAGTCTTTGGAAGATTTATGTGATTATGACTTTAGTGCTTAATTAATATACTTATAATAAATCTAACTTTAGATTTAAAGTATTAAAGTTGCAATTAATTGACTATTCTAGTGGAGAAAAGTCAAAGTTTGCAATTGGGCATGTAGCACAAGGTGCATATCATTTCGATATTCTAAAAACCAAGGCTTGGCCAAAGGTTTGTGAAATATTGAAAAGATAATTGACATATCTACCATTAAGGTATGTACTTAAATTAGGAACTGTTATAATGTAACTAGTTTGACTAGAGACATTATCTCTATATCAGTGTTTAATCCGTTGCGGATAAACCTTTATATTCTAGAACACTAAAGTGTTTTATTATATAAAGATGATACTGAGATAAACACATTAGATGTGAATAACAGAATTTATATTGACAAATAAATAGCTCAAATTGATTTGATCAATAGAGACTTATTTGTGGCATTGTTGTCTGGGACACAATTAAACGAGACTCGTATATCCACACTTTTGAAGAATGGGTACTAGGACTGATTTGACTATTCAAATAAGGTCTGCGAATCTAGTTTATTAGGTAAAGTACCTAAAATACTATTTACTTGGTAATAGTGAAAAGGCCACCGATCTGTTAGCCCTATTCATGGTGAAGAAAGTGGGCCCATATCTAGCTAGGGTAGATGTGAACATGAATATTTCGTGACCTTAACGGATGTAGCATCACGTTGTGGTTATGTGTTTCTTTTGAAGAACACAGATCAGAAACTTTTGAAGTTTCGACACGAAGAAAACAAACAGATCGGCTATAGTGTTATTCCGCCACGGTAAGACCGAAATGGAAAATACTTAAGCAGTAAGTTTCATATATAAATGAAAGAGTACGGTATTCTTTCAGATGAGGACTCCTCCCGAGACACGTCAGTTTGACGGTGTGTCCAAACTAAAAACCGAATTTTGTTGGACATGATAAGGTTTATCACGAGTCGCTCTGAGCTACCATTTCCTTCTAAAAGATATGTATTAACAGTGCAAAACTTATTTAGAATAAGGTTCCATATAAATCTGTTTGACAGATATCATATAGGATATGAAAAGGAAAGAAACAGAGTTTCTCATTCCTAATAATTTGGGTATGCCAGGCATAACGTTTGGATGATACCAAACTAAAAAACCCAAATTGGATAAGTGCCAATATAGGTTATCCTAAGGGAAACCATAAGTATAGTACTTATAATTCTCACATGAGAACAATGTGATTGTTGCTCACCATGTGGTTTTTCCTGAGAGGAATACTGATATGCAGTGGTCAGTGGGAGGATAGTGATACTCGATGAAAATCGGAGTAATACTGTTCATGGCACGAAGTCCTTAATGGAACACATACAGTTCATCAATGATGAATCTGTACCATTAATCTTCGAATACACAAGAACTGAGTAGATCGGATAGAGTCAGAAAACAACCTATGGTATGGGTTTCTGATCTAACCTCATTAAGATGTCAATCTTATGGAGGTATATCCACCGACTACGTTTTGAGGAAGTGATACGAGGTATCGACTCCTTAACATGGCAAAGTGCCATGAGTCCGAAATGGATTCCATGTATAACAACTATTTTGGATACTGGTTGTTGTACCACAAGGCATTGTGCCTATGGTGCATTAAACGTCTTCAAGGAAGACATACATGGAAGGCAACATACCCACGTACAAAGCTGGGCTTTTGACGGAAAGGTATCGTTATCAACATTGTGTTAATAACGGTTCAACCTTTTACCTGTTGCCATGGTAAATCCATTTTGAAAATGCTTGAAAATAACTATATATTTCATTTATGAAATATGTCAGCTATAAATCAAAATCGCTTTCCTGAAAAGGAAACCGTCTTGGGCATCACTTGCATCGGTCTTGAGGCCTACCCCCCACTTGGTCATCTCCTTTTTTAACCAAGACTTTATCTTACTGGTTGTGCCGCCATGTCGTCTTCTGTGCCCCTCTGTGCGTCCATTGCCTCGGATGCGGCGTTCCTCATGCCTTGAAATTTTCCGCACATCCTCGCTATGCTCCATGTCTTCTCTTCTGGAGTCGCAGAGACTATCGTAGGAGGGATCAGATGATTGTCCTTTTTCTTCTTCTTCTTCTCATGTATCCTCTGTTTGTGAATCTTTTTCCACCACTACGGATTTTATCCCGTAGGGGCCCCTCCTCATGGGTCCATCGTCTTCACTTGTATCTACCACTCTTTTCCCTTCTGGCTTTTCACTTCTTCTTCGACTGGTTCCGGCTTCGGGTCTCTCTTTGTTCGTTCCCTCCATTCTCTCCATCCGATTCATTATGGATTTCATGCTTTCTTCCATTTTTTTTCATCCAGTCTGTTGCTGGACTCCCCGAAGATTGATTAATTCCGCCTTCTGCCATTGTCTTTTTCGCGAATTGCTTTTTGTTGTGAAATTCCCCACAGACGGCGCCAACTGTTGACGGCTGATTTTGATCCCAGGGCAATATGGGAATATTACTCCCGAGACAATCCTCCCTCAATAGTGAATTTTTTTGGTTTTGGGGGACCAAAAGCAAATTTAGCAAAAGACGGATAAATGCACCAATCGATAAGGAGATTTAACGTGGTTCGGCGGATCTTGGTCCGACCTACGTCCACGGGCACAAAAAAGGATGATACTTTTATTACTCAAACACGCTTCTCAGCTCTGCTTCTTGTTTTTTACAAGTCTGATCTTAATGATTCTGATTCCTTTTACACACACTCTACCCTCCTATTTATAATAACAGAGAAATCAGATTCTTTCTAGCATAAGGATTTCTCGTTGAAACAATCTCATTTTCCTATGAAATTCCTATTTATAATATCAGTTTCTGTGTGAAAGTAGGATAATTTTGTCCCTTTTCCCGGTAGAAATAGGATGTCTTATCTTCTGGGCATGCTTCGCCATCTGCTCGGTCTGGACATGGTCGGTTATCATGGCTTCTGAGCTGAGGATGCTGTTGCCGAACTGATAGTGCCCGGTCACCTGGTCCCAAATGGTCGGTCTTTTATTCATGTGGTCGGGTCGGCATTTAATGATTTCGACCAAGATGGGAATTGCCCCTTTTACCCCTGCCGTGCTGCTTAACTGTCATAAGGCCTTTTTACACCGCCAACATATGACTTTCTTTTAAGGCTCCTCTTAACCTTTTATAATCAATTCTCCCTTGAGAGCAATCACAACTCACACGAGAGAGTCTCACACAAGTGTTTAATAATGAAAATTTGTAACAGAACAATTTTGGTTCTCACAAAATATTACAAGGAATATTAAAATGTGAATATCTCAACAAATGTATCAAAACTCACTAATATGAATATGAATATGAAATATAAGCTTTTTAATCTAGACAGTGTAAGATATTGAAGATTCGCACAAACTATATTTTATGTGTTTGAAGCTTTTCAAGAGTATGTAAAAGATGTATGAAAGTGTTGTTTTCCTCTAAAAATAAATTCCCCACGCAAAAATGAAACCAAGCTTCAATTTATAGGCTTAAAATTGAATATAGCATTGTAGAAACTGTAATTTTATGCGTAGCCCGATGATAAGTCTCTTACGGGGATGCCCTTTAAAAATTGAGAAATTGTAAGGATGAATGTCAGCAAGGAAAGAAACTCCGGGGATTATAGCCTAAAACTAGACATACATTACCTATGTTCGACCTACCTTCTCTCTAACCAGGACATCCGGCCGGACATGATTTGAAAACCCTACATCCGACCGGACGTAACACGTCTATCACTGAACGAGCAACTTGCCAATTACTAAGTTAAGACACTTGATTATGTATGTCCAAACATAGAATTCAAATTTAACAGTCAGTCGAACATGCATTGAGCTGTCAACACATGTGCAAAATTCAAACAGTTAGAATTATAGGCTTGATTACGTCTGACCGGAGGTATATCCCAAAATATACATCTGATCGGATATAGTTCGAGTTGTGTCTGACGTTTTGATTGACAATCACCCGATATAGACTGGAGGAAATATGGGATCTTGCTCTCCCTTCCATCCTTACACCCAGTTGTTTCACTATAAAAAATGGCTTCCCCCTTCACATTAAGGGGCGAGTTTTGGAGGAATCAATCTAAAAGAACCCTAAAAAACCCTGCAACAGTAGCCTTGTGAGAGTGAGTGAGAAAACACTTACATTTCCTTGGAGAGTTCCATATCTTCTTGTGTGAATCCAGCAACGACTCAACGCTCATAAGGGTCTTCAGAGTCACGAAATAGAAAAGTTACGACTTGATGGCTTCTTTTTTAATATTTTTGCGCTTCACAGTTACTGTAATAACACAGTATCTCCGGCCAGAACTATAGCACGTCCGTCCGGACATGCACGAACATCCGGCCGATTATACATATGGCAGATCGTGTTTACCGGTTTCTCTAGTTAATTGCATGATTAGTTATTTTTTATGTTATGCTCATCACTGTTAAATTATACATGTTTAGTTGTTTTATTTGTTGCTTAAACTATTAATATGCATGATTTGTTCTGCTTACAATATGATTTTCCAAATATGTCTGGCCCGATATATATTATGTCTAGCCAGACACGCCTTATATTCGATCGGATGACCCTTTATGGTATATAGGATGGAAACCTGAACGTAAATTCCATAGCCATTCTGAATGGATGATAATTTGAAGGCGGAGTTTCCAACGATTCCAAAAAATTTAAAAAAAATATGTTGGAGTTTATTTATCTATATTTATTCTTACACTTACAGTTGCCCTCTCCCGATTGACATAGAATCAGCATGAAGTTCCTTATAACAGACGAGAATATGATAATAACCAAAATCAAACCCTAAATATTGTGTACAGCGAAGCTTTTACAGGTGAATAAAAAGAAATTATCATTCAATTTGTATATAATCTATTAAATTTTTAATCACTTTTCTAAATTTCTCTTTAATCCTCAAGTCTTCCTAAGCTATTCTTAGTTCATTACTGAATATGTGGTGTTTTTATTTTTTTTGCTTGAAGGCTTATACAGCTGAGTTGGAAAAATAAATTGCCCATTTAGAGAAAGAGCATGCTTATCTTAGAAGGCAACAAGAACATGTCATTAATAAAACAATTTTCTACTTACTAATATTAATTTTGTTTCGCTTATTATCTTCAAGGGTTTGTGTATTACAGTTGTCATGGAGTTGCATAAACAGACTAATTTTCTTGTAATACTTCTGTTACTGATTAATTACGTAGTTTGCTTTGAACAGAAATGCAATTTTGCATATGCAATAGATTTATTTGAGGTTCTATCATTTCTTTTTACGTTTAACAGCAGGCACGTTGATAGAGAGCTTTTAAAATTTGTTGTTCCCTTCATTCTGTTTCGACTGACACTTCTGTTGCAAACTTGGGAACCAATCCCGAAGAAGTGCGTGTAAGATTCAAACTTCTTGGAATAAAGTCTCAACAAAAGGGTGACTGATTTTTTTTTTTAGAAATGTCTCCTGAGCATATATAAAGCCCTTTGGTAACTGTCTAGAAATGGCTTGAGCAGTTAATTTCATGTTCTATAACTCCTCTCTTCTTCTCCTACCACATAT
Organism: Zanthoxylum bungeanum; assembly: GCA_019454045.1. Lineage (NCBI taxonomy): Eukaryota > Viridiplantae > Streptophyta > Magnoliopsida > Sapindales > Rutaceae > Zanthoxylum > Zanthoxylum bungeanum. The sequence continues at coordinate 18,926 of SKCR01051826.1, read as the reverse complement.
GGTAACTGTTCCAGTCGTGTACCTGATCCCTAATAACTGTTGTGTCGTGCGATTTCTCTTCTGCCACTTGTTCCAAGTCGTGATTAGATTCGTGATAACCGTCACGATCGTACCTCATGTCTTTTAACTACCAACGCACGTTTGTGAACTTCTTCTTTCTGATCCCTAATAACTGTTGTGTCGTGCGATTTCTTCTGCCACTTTTTCCAAGTCGTGGTTAGATTCGTGATAAACGTCACGATCGTACCTCATGTCTTTTAACTACCAACACATGTTTGTGCAACTTTTTTCTGGTTTTGGTTGTTGGTTGACTGGTTTGAGTGGTTTCATTATCAAACCATCTAAGTAATTTAGATATTGGGCTAGGCAAACAAGGCAACCTGATCTTTATGCCGATAGGAAGATTTAAATATCGAGTTAGGCTCATTTGAGTGAATTAGGTTGATAGGATAATTTATTGTAATTTTTGATTATCAACAATACCAATTCTATATGTATCTTCTAGACTATTTTGAATTGTGCTGAAAAAGTTATAAAATGGGAAACAACACTTAGTAATTGGTGGTTCCAAACCTATAATGCGGATTAATCAAAATAAGCTTTTCCCATGTTCATTTGACAAGATTGATAGCAATATTTGCTTTGCAATCCCAAAAGCATAAACTGAATTTATGTCTCCATCACTTGCTACGTATCATAAGCACATAAATTTAAGCATACCAACTTAATTATTTCATCTCATCAACACTCAAGTACCTACACTTTCCAAAACAAAATTAATTTTTTACTTAGTCTATTGTACAACATTAAACAATTCCAAATTTTATTTATACATCGAACAATTCTAATTACATTCAATTATATAATCAACAAAAACATATCCCCATGTTGGAAGGGAAACCCTAGTAATTGAATCATTTATTCGCCATTAAATGCTATTATGTTTATGACCACATTTCAGTCACCAACAAAATTGGCAGGCTTATTGTATTAGAAATGATGCATATTGACAAACAGGTTTGTTGTCTAATCAGGTACTGATAATGGTTACTTGTCAACAAGCTTAAAAATCACTAGAATAACATCTATCTTTTCTCCAACAAATAAAATTCAGGAATCTGTAATCCATGCAATCATTCAAAATAATATTGTCCTGAGATTCTGAGACCCCATTCTAGAAGGCCACATCTATACTTTCCAAAATTTCAAGGTTGAAAGCTATATAGATGAAGACAAATACAGACCTCTGCCAACAGACAAAAAAAGATTATAATATTTTTTTCGACAAAAATAATTCCAGATAAACATCTCAACACAAATATATATATATATATATATATATAGTAAAACATTCTGCATAACCATATACCAATAATAATTAATTGGCTAATTAACAGTGGAGGAAAGTATGAGTTAGTCTATGGGGAGAACTAACAAAAAAAGCTGAAAAAATGGTATCACAATGACTTCGGGTTCGACAATATTCATTATCAGCTTTGCATCTGTCAGGAGTTACAAAGATAATGAATACACAAGTTTCTTACGATCACTATAACATTATTCACTTTCAGCGTCGAAAAAATTTTGTCACTAAAGGTCTTCTGCGTCGAAATAAAATTTTGACGCCAAAGCTTGGTCGAGGAATGTATTTAGCGTCAAAATCGATTTCGACACTAAAAATATATCTTCAGCGCGAAAATACTTTGTCGCTAAAAGTGCTTATCTTTAGCGTCGAAATCGAATTTTGACGCTAAATACATTCATCGACAAGCTTTAGCATCGAAATTTTACTTCGACGCGAAAGCCCTTTAGCAATGAATATTTTGACGCTAAAGGTGAAAATACAATACAAAAAAATTCGTTATAATTAGTTTCTATAACTAATCATAACAAAATTGACATTACAAATTAATTTCAAACTAAATTTACAAAAGTAATTAATTTTTTTGAAAACATAACAACATCATTATAAATTTGTTATAAAAAATTATAATAAGGATATCTTTATTGATATAAAAATAAAATTACAAAATTTATCATAACAATCAAACATAAAAATAGAAAACAAAATGATAAACTACACTACACCATCTTCACTTCCTTATTATTCATCTTCACTTTCATTTGTTTTTATTTTCTTCATCATCTTCTTCATTTCCACCATTTCTTCATCTTCACATATTATCCTACAAACAAAATAAAACATTAGATGTTAACATAAAATATAAAAGATGAAACAAAACCCTTAAGGAAAAAGGAATAAGAGAAGAACGAAGAGTAGGAGAGGAATAAAGTGAGAATATGAAAAATGAATATTTATAGGAAAAAAATAATCTTTAGCGACAAAAGCTTATTTCGTCGCTAAAGGTCCTCAATTAGAATGAATTATTTCCGCCAAAATATTGATCTTTAGCGTCGAAATTTTTGACTTTTAGCGTCGAAAATTCATCGCTAAATGTCAAATAAATGTCAAAAATTTAAATCTAATTTCAGAATGTGATAAATTCAAATTTTAGAATGCGGGAAATTAAAAATTTTAAATTTACCCTTTTAGGGTCGAAAGAGTTTTTCGACGCTAAAGGTCTACCTTTTAGCGTCAAATTCAAATTCGACGTTAAAATGTTGAACATTTAGTGTCGAAATTTAAATTCGATGCTAAATGGTTGAACCTTTAGTGTCGAAATTTAAATTCGACGTTAAAAAGTTTATTAGCGTCGAAAAAAATTCGACGCTAAAGGGCTATTCTCTTGTAGTAGATAAACTATTCTAAATATTTTTAATTATACCGTTTACCTATTTAATGCAAGCGAAGTTTACCTAATTTCTACAAGTTCATCAAGGGTATTCTTTAATCTACAGATCGATGAAGTCACCACCCTATTGAATGAGTAAGCAAATATAATACTCAACATGAATTTTCTGTTATAAAACATTTCAAATTCACTATAACATGTCATATCAACAGTTTTTTTTGCAACAATTATGGGGTTCGATTCAAAATTTGATTGGTATTACATGGGCATGCTACAGAAAGATTAAAGTAGAAGGATTTTGGTGCAACTACTGTTGGATTAATTCACAATTCCCAATGCCAAGGTAAAATGCTCATTAGGAGTGTTCGTAGGGTCGGATCAATCCACGATCCGACGCAATCCGACCTGATCCGGTCGGATGGTAAAATTAAAAAATTACTTTCGAGTCAAACCCGATCAGTAAAATCGGGTCGGACCACGGGTTTAATACAAAAAAATCGGGTTTGACCCTACCCGACCCGCAATAAATGATTTTTCACTTTTCCTCTCTAGTTATTTTATTATAATTTGATTTAAATACAAATCTTATCAAAATTATATCATAAAAATATATTTCGAACCGATCCGCAGTGACCCAACCAGTGCGGGTTCCACTTTAAAATTTCGGATTTCGGATCATTTGACCCACATGACCCGACCCGACCCGTGAACACAATTTCAATACACGACACTAATAGTCAACTTATGTATAAACCTAATTCAGGTATAGAATACCATTGAAAGTCAAAGACAGCACTGAACAAGGCCATTCATCGTTTTTGACAGAGAAGGCGAGCGACTACTAAAGAGTCCAGCCATATTACTCTTGAACACCAGCTGAATGTAAGCAATCATTTACTCTGTTCATTATAAAAAATACACAATCACAACTATTCTGACAAGTTTCGATCTCATTGAACAGCAGACAAAAAAAAAAAAAAAAAAAAAACAGAATGACAAATTTGAATGCTCGAGAATTTGTGTTTCAGCTGAAACTAAATTACCACAACTGGAAAGGAGGATTTCAATTGTTTACTGTAGAAACTAGAAAGAATATATGGGGTTGATGAAACTGCCCCGAAAACACTTTAAACTTGGATTTTTTATTTTTGAATCGTTTGAAATCTCGCCGTCAAACCACTCATCTCGCCGTCAAATCACTCATTTCGGGCTTAAGCGGAGCAAGTAAAACTTACGGCTGTCTCAGGCTCTTACAAAAAACGCACTCCTTGAATAATGAATTCGAACTCATGACCTCAAGATGACATCCTGAACCCTACACCACCAAGCCACGCCCCTCGGATACTTTGAAGTTGATTTACTAACTGAGGTTGACTCTTTCGCATTTTCTTTCAAATTAAAACATTTACTCCACAAGATCTCATCACTTTAATCATTACTCATTAAATTAACTTATGATTGGTAAATACCATGCTGATAATTGCAATAGGAATCATTTAAATCGTCACAAACATACCTACTGATAAAAAAAAACCATGGCTCTGGTGAAGACGACGACAAACATTACTCTACAGTCTGCAAAAACATCAACACAGAAAAGATCAAAAATTCAGAACATCATCATCAAGAAGAGCCGAATTATTATTGTACTCAAAATTTGTGCCTTTATTTCCGTTTGATCATAATTAAAACGGAAAAAAAATAAGAATAAAAAATGAGAATAAGTTCTACCATAACGGATTTGGCAGCCAAAACTTGCCCATTATATCTACCCATCAATGTTCTTTATTTAACAATTCATATACAACCTACCAAACTTCACAAGCAAATGAAGACAATTTGGCAGATGAGGTTTTACATATTATGTTTAAGTCCGGATTAGATCCGATGATTTGGTGATGCATTTCGAACGATTCTAAAAAAAAATTCAATTGTCTTACTGTTGGAGAAAATCTATAAAATAACAAAAGTACCACGTCATTCGTATAATAATCCAATAATTCATTTCCACACATGCTAAAATATTAAAAAATAGATATTAAATCATACATATCATTTATTAATTTATTAGTGATATCACGTCATCCGTATCTCCGTTGCACCAAAAAATTACTATTACTATTGAATATTCTAACACCTTCAAATATTCCTGATTCCCTACTACTTCGTAGAATATTGTAGCACAAAAACGACAGTGGATTTTCAAGGACCTGTGAACTTTGTTAAGAACCGCTTCAACGACGTCGTATTTAAGAAGATATGGGCTGGTTAATTTGGATCGAGTTAGGCCCATATCCAGCCCAAGCCTTACAAGTCCGATCCAAATCCTTGCATCGTTTCACGGTTTTTGCTCTCCTCGAGTCTCTCCACTCTCCGTTTCTCCAACAGCTCCGGATCCAAATGGAAGTCGCCACCGCATCAGCATCGAGCCTCGCGCTCCACACGCGCATGTTAGCAACGCCACCACGCGCCTCTCCACGAACCGTAAGCTGCACCCGAAACCTATCCACCAGCTTTATCTCTCCATTCGCAAACGGCAGCGTTTCCTCCGACTTCTCCGGACTAAAGATCCGACCCGAATGCCTCAATCCGGCTTCATTCTCCAAGTCCAAGCCTAAGAGCCCCGTTATCACCATGGTAAATTATCTTAATTGATTAATTATTAACGGTGGCGGAGCCACCAAATTAATTCAAATTTTGATTTTCACAAAAGTAAAATTATCTCATTAAAAAAAAATCAGATTTTTCGTAAATTTTAGGATTACTGCCTCCACGGGCTTTTATATGTGCCTCCGCCAATTATTATTAATATTTTCATTAGCTTTGGTTTAGTTATATATTTGGCATTAATGTATTTTTGTTTTCGTATTTCTATAAATTATTAAATTGCTTAAATAATACTTTGGATTAAGAGAAGATATGAATTGCTTAAGATTTTGTCGCTGATTTGAAGAAATAATAACTCATATATGCATTCATATACTCCTTATAACTTGGTAATGTCTATTCTGGTGCATTAGCTATATCCTTCGCTGATATGTGCCTTACAAATGGACTCTACTTTGTAGAATCAATAATGAGCGATGAATTGTGCAAGTGCCTATTGTTCCATGCGATTTATCGAAGATTGTACTTACTTTGGTGAATGATTCACGGAGTCCACTTTGTTCCTTTCTTTCGTTAGAATTTTTTTTACCTTTGTTAGTGTTTGATGCGTCATTCCTTGAGATTACATTGTCAAAAACACAGTTGCCTTCTTTCTGAAAGAAACAATCTATATATAGGCTGTGGACCGCTTGTCCGCTACACCAAATGACATATATTAAAGAAAGAGAACATAACTTTGAGCTAATTGACTATACCATCGACAGCTACTAGGATTGTAAGATGGGGAAAAATGGAGTGGTGAGAGTACTTCTCGTGTTGATTGTTTGGACTTGACTTTATGCGACATCGACACATGTGTCTTCAATTTTATAACTCCACGTCTTGTAATAGATCATCTTCATCATGTTTCCTAGCAGCTTGTATCTGGTTGATATGTTGAGCATTTTATTTTCTGTGCATCATTCTTGCATAGGAGCAGTCCACTTATGTATTTTGCTTTCCGTGTTCCTCTGGACAGGTCATTCCTTTTACTAGTGGAAGTGCATGGGAGCAACCTCCACCGGACTTGGCATCTTATTTATACAAGAATCGAATTGTTTACTTGGGCATGTCTTTTGTCCCTTCTGTCACAGAGCTTATTCTTGCAGAATTTCTTTACCTGCAGTATGAAGATGCAGAGAAGCCTATTTACTTGTACATAAACTCTACCGGAACAACCAAGGTTAGAAGCTTTCTTCTTCATGCTCCACTTTTCTTGCAGATTTCATGTCGTATGCTTTTGAATATAAAATATGGATCTAGAGCATTATATGAACTAGTTTTTCAGTTATTCTCATGTTTCTCTTACATCTACACTAGTTAATGAATAGGTGCACTAGGTTCTGCAATCATCCATTCTTGCTCACAATTATTGTTGCAGTCTTCTTTGCAAGTGTTTATCTTCATTTTAAACTAGATTTTTTTCCTCCTCCCCTTCTCCAAATTGCAAGTTTTGCGCCACAATTATAAATCTTCTATCTTTTTTACTACTTTTTTTCCTTTATTAAATGAGAAAAGTTTATAATAAGTTGATAAAACCATGGTCCTTCGACTTTAATCTATCGGTTCATGCTAATAACAGAGTTTTCAATTTTTTTCAGGGAGGTGAGAAGTTGGGTTATGAAACTGAGGCTTTTGCGATATATGATGTTATGGGGTGATTAATCTTTATGCTTTTATTCTTAAGCCATATATTCCTATCAAAATGTAATTAGTAGTATGTTGTTTGCACTGGGTGAATACTAAACTGATTTTGATCCATTTTTTCAATTTTATACGGCAACATTGACTATATGTTTGACCATCAAGCTTGTCTTAATTTGTTTTGGATAGTGTATGCCCTGTGCATTGAGAACCATGCTTAGGCTTTTAGTAATTGCACGCATCTTCAGACAGTAAAATATTGCTTTGTCAAATGTCTACCTCCCCATAAATCCAATTTTAAGCCTTCCAATAGGCACAAACCAGATTGACTTTAGATAAGATCATTGTTTTAAAAAGCAGTCAAAGGCGGCGCCTCGAGGCCCCGCGTCGCCGCATCTCGGCGAAGGCATGTCGAGGCGTTCGCCTCTGGCGGCTTTTTGTGTTTTCCCGCACCGCAGCGAGTGAGGCGGCCGCCTCACGCCGACACAGTAAGCAGCATCGTGAGACGGCCGCCTCACTCGTTGCGTTAAAAGTAGTTTTTTTTTCTTTTTACCTCCAAAACGACGACGTTTTGGAGGTAATTTGAAACCCCCAAAACGCCGTCGTTTGGAGGTGAACATAAAAAGAAAAAAGAAAAAAGAAAAAAAGAAATAGATATGCCTCTCTCGCATCTCTCTGCCCTTTTCTCGCACTGCTCCTCTCTCCTTTTTGCACTTTGTCTCTCTACTCCTCTCTCCCTCTTTGGCACTCTCTGCATCTCTGCCCATCTCTCCCTCTCTCGCACTCTCTGTCTCTCGCATCTCTCTGTGGCTCTCTCTGCCTCGCTGACCACTGCCTTTATCTTTGCCTCTCTGCCTCTCTCACTGAAAGGTGGGCTCTCTCTCTCACCAAGCATTTGTATGAAATTAGGTCAATGTTGTGAAATATGGCCATGGAGTTAATGTGGAAGATGGTAAGGGGATATAAGTATATAGAATGTGATTTTTGCGCTAGGATAATCAAATGAGGTGTGTGCAAAATGAAAGAAGACTTTGCGGCGCTATGTACAATGATTCCTCCAGAAATAGAATCCGAGATTAAAGAATATATGTTGATGATGAGGGTTTTGACCCAAGTTTCATGCCGCTGGACTGCCTGGACACAAATGATAGCATATTTAGGGATTAGTTATCAGTTGCATTTTGAACATACTTTGAATGATGGATAAATGAATGTGTTTTGGACTTGTTGATGCTTTTATGTTGATTTTATGATTTTAATTTTTATTTTGATGTTCGGATTAATGCGCCCGCCTCGCTGCCTCAACGGCCATCCGCCTCGAGACGTTATCCGTATTTTTAAACATTGGATAAGATTGCAATAATTTAACCAATATATATATATGCTTTCCTGCAATTTGTGAGGTTGGCTGGAGAAAGACGTGTAAATCTAACCAAAAATAGAAAGACCCTTGCCCTAGATTGTGGGAAAAACATTGTGGCCTAAATTTTATAATACACCTTGGTATAGTACTCCAAAATTATTTAATAGCATATCTAGTGTCTAGTGTCAGCCTTATGCATGTTAATGTGCACATATTGCTATCTCACTGACCAGATTGTTTTGAGTTTTTGGTGAGTAGTTTATCTCATTGTAAAGTAAAATAAAATAAAACTTCCTAAGATAATCCATTGTGATAATTGGTGATCGATATCGGTGTTCCATTGTTTCTTTTGGCTTTTTTATTTTAAAAGAGCTTGATGGAAGAGTTAATACATATAACCAACTCTAACCATCTGTATCCTTCGTAATTCTGTGGTTGACTGATTTCTGAACCGTATATTTAACTGTTATTTTCTTCGGTTCTTCTTCCAATGCAGTTATGTCAAGCCACCTATATTTACTCTTTGTGTTGGTAATGCTTGGGGTGAAGCAGCGCTTCTCTTGGGTGCCGGTGCCAAAGGAAATCGCTCAGCTCTGGCCTCATCAACGATCATGATAAAGCAGGTTCTTTCCTGACCAGTGATCTCCAATGTCCTAGTTGCTTAAGTATCTTCTGAAATATTGCTTGGTTATATTGCAAGGCTGGATATACTGGGATTTGTTTGATTAAGGGCACCTTGACATTGTTGAGTTTATTAAATTAAATGGTCTTATTACCTATCTGCAGCCAATTGGGAGGTTTGAAGGTCAAGCATCAGATGTCGACCTTGCCAGAAAAGAAATGAAGAATGTGAAGGCAGAATTGGTAAGATTGATGATTAGATATATGATAACACATTTCCTCCCAATTAATTTAGATTCTGAGAGAAAATTTTCTTAGGTACTAGGTAGGATTTGAGCTTGATTTATCTTTAGCCATTTGAGGACAATCAGGCTGACATGCATGTCAGAATTTTCATGAATGCCTGAATTACTCTTTGAAAGAAGTTTCTTATAAGTCAATTTCGGAAATCAGTTGATTTCAGTATCTTTCTTACCATTTTAGGAAAAAACCAAGAATGACTTTTGTGTTCTTTTCTTTTCAAGAAGGGAAAAATATTAAAAAAAGGAAGAATTCAGCTTATTTGCTAAGTTTACATTTGAAATTCTGCTGCTTTTCTGGTCAAACAGCTTTGAGTTGTCAGAACTTGATTGAAGGACTTTATTTTATTAATTTATTTGTTTATTTGTTTTATTTCCTAGATGAAAATTTTTCTGACGTTGGCAACTTCACATTTGGATATGCAAGCATTAGCTAATATGACAGCTAACTTATGTTTTCCAATCTTTTTTCAAAGGTTAAACTTTATGCAAAGCATTTTGGAAAAACTCCTGAGCAGATTGAAGCTGACATAAAGCGTCCAAAATACTTTAGTCCCAGTGAGGCGGTTGAATATGGCATCATAGATAAGGTTCCTACAGTCGAAAGATATTTCATTCAACCCCATTTTCATGCTTGACTGAATACATTTACCTTTAATTTGTGCAGGTATTGTACACTGAAAGAAGCCCAGAAGACCATGGAGTTGTTTCTGACCTGAAAAAGGCACAACTTATTTAACTGTAGGAAAACTCGGACTGGTGGTTCCTTGGAGTGTTCAGGTAAAGCATAATAGAAAAGCCATATCACAAATAAATTTTATTAATAACAAATTATAACAAATAATATAATAGTAAATGTTGGTTATTTTTAAAAATCATAATTATTTTTGCCATTTTCGGCGACGCATTGAGGCTGAGCTGTCCGGTCAACACGGTTTTCGGTAGCTTTTTAGTCTATAAAGAAACTCAAGTTGGGACTCTCTGCTTGACTTTCAGGTCCCTTGTAGAACTATTTATTTTATTTTTCAAAAAATAGCAATTTTAGGGCTTTCGAGTCGAGGCGTCTAAGGCCACCGCGACGCCTGCTTAGGGCCTTTGAGGCGGGCCCATTGAAAACTCGGCCTGAGGTGATGGCGGCGCCATATGAAGTTTATAAACTATGCTTTTCACTGAACATTATTGCACTCCTTACACTCATTCCTCAGCCCTGTCAATTTTGCACTCGCCCAATTTACATTGCTAACAACTCCATTCTCGCCTAAATATTTAGCAGTAAGACACCCGGAAAAGCACACACTCCAATAACTAGAATTGATGGTTCGACTATATGGTTCACTTTCTTTACAGCTCGCAATTAGTTTTTTGATTTTTCTCTTAAGATTGTTGGAGTTGAGATCCAAAGTGATGGAAGAGACATTTTTTGCTTGGTAGTATGCTTTGTGGCTTTTGGTAGTTTCAGTTTCTAACACCAGCCACATCACTCCAATTTTTTCTGCCTGAGTGTAGGAATGGATTGCGAGCAGATATTCAGTTTAGAGCTCCGGTGGGGGATTCTAATGGGTCGACAGAGGTTATGACTACAGATTACGACTCTACCCATGTCAACGAATCGCAACAATGGAAGTCAGAATGATAATATGGCTTTCGGTAATTCGTATATGTTGTTACGGGAGTGTGTGGATCTATCGCATCCATGCATTTTATGCACAGAAGTTGTAATATATATGATATTATGGTTCCTTTGAATCAGAATGAATCTGAGATTGGAGTGCTACAGAAACTCCAATGCCCAGCAGTTTTTATGTTTCACTGTATTAGACTATTAGAGCCATTTTTTGTTTCTAATCTTATCATATTCTAACACAAGGACCAACTTTGATAAATATACTCCTAATAATTTCCATTTTCAAAGAGAGAAATCAGAATCGTCTACTAAATTTGTGGTAAAATAATAATTGGGTAATGTGAATTTTGAAAATATTATAAATGTTAGATTTTATATCACTTTAATAATAAAATATTATTTTATCATATATTTAGTAATAAAATATATTAATATTTCAAAATTCACCATATTAAATATTTTACTATAAATTTTGTAATAAAATATAAATAACTCTTCTATTATCTAATATATTTGTGCGATTGACTATTGTCAAGTGAAAGTGAAAATAAAATTTTAATTGCTATTAAATTTATAAAATAAAAAATAAATAACCCTTCTATTATCTAATATTGACCATTGTTAAGTGAAAGTAAGAGTGGCAATGGGAAGGGTTAGGTTCGGATTTTGATAAGTTCAGTCCGAATCCGGCAAGGAAAATATTGGCCTGGGAAAAATTTGGCCCGAGCGTCTACTAGGTCTGTGCTTTATCCGGCCCGTTTTTAAAAAAATAATTGAAAAAAGTAAAAAACATATAAATACAAAAAATACATTCACACTATATGAAAAGACAATTCACAAATACATCAAAAGCTAACAATCCAATGCTACAAACAAATACAAATGCTACAAATATATTAAAGTATATATATGATTTTTTTATTTAATTTCGGGCCGGATAGGGCCCAAACCCGAACCGGACTTCTAAATCTTCGGCCCGGTTCATGATTTTTTTTATCTCGAACCCGGACTTTTATGCCATATCTGAAAGTGAAAATAAGATTTTGATTACCACTTCTCATTTTGACAGATAAAATGTCAAATATTTTATTATTTTTAATATTTATATTAAAAAAAATTACTTGAGTATGTAATTTAATAATAAATTCTCTTTAAATATTATTTTAATTGTAAATTTTTATCATTAGCTAGTAAAAATAAAAATAAAAGAATGGCGGGAATCCTTCGGACGATAAAAACCATCACCAATAAATCAAAAACCCTAACAATAACACCAGAACGGTTTTACAAATTCTCTCCACTTTCACTTCTCACCCAAAATTCAAACCCGAAAAATGGAACCCGACGATCCTTTCGCCTCAATCACCGAACTCTGCCACGTGTCATCCTCCCAGGAAGAGCTCTTACGTCGCCGTCGGTTCGCTGGCGAACCGGAAGTGGAAGAAGAAGAAGAAGAAACGGAAACGCAAGTTTCCGGAGAAATTGAGGAGCAGTTAACTGGCATCATGATGGTAACCCCTTCTGAAAGTCCACAGGACAAATCCGAGAATGACAATAATACCCCTAAATGTAACGAAAATCCTCAAATCGCCAGCTCCGACGATCGTCGAGATGATCCAACGGTTGTTGTTGAAGAAGAAACTGAAGGCGAGGGCGAAAAGACGGTCGATTTGGGAGCGAATACGGATTTAGGATCCGGCAGTGTAAACGAGGTAATTCAATCTGAATTAAATAAAGTTAGGGTTTTGAAGAGAGAATTAGCTGCCAGTGAATTTTTAATTGAATCTCTAAAGAAAAAATCGAAAATTTCTGATAGCAATTTGTGTTCGGAATCTCCAAAACGATGTTTAGGGGAAAGTGTGAAGAAGATAATTAAATCTATGGAAAAATTGAATTCTGAAAAAGATAGTCCATACAATTCTCGTGGTAAAGGTCCTCAAAGTAGTCAAAATAGCCATGCTAGTGGGGAAAGTTCTGCAAAAAGGAAGCTAGATTTTTCAACTGAGAATTTAGAATTAGAAACTGAGGATTTAGGGTTTAGTGAAGCTTTAGATCATAGTATAAGAAATAATGAAGGTGATAGATTAGTATGCAACAATAGGAACGGGGAGGGAACTTCGAATTTGGTGCGAAAGAGCGTAGAGGATATTGATAAGTTTAGGTATACTGGTCCAAGTGCTTGTAACTCGAGTGAAACAGGGAGAACTCAGGCGATACGCACTTTGCCGGTGTCAATTTCTGGAAAGGGAGAGAAAGATGCTAGGAAAGATAATAGGGAGATCACACTTTTGGATGTACTGAGGATGCTGGCAAGGAAGTGTGATTATGATCGTAGTCTTGAGAGTATAAGCATCTTGGATGTTGCAAAGAGTCGGGGCATGACTTTTCCATAGCTATGGAAAAAGTGGGTGCTTTATGTAAGAGATAAAAGAATAATTTATAAGATATATGTACAAAGGAGGATTCAAGATGGGAGATGGGTTTTTGAAGTAGACAGAGATTTTTGGATGGGCTGGGTTTGAACTAGACATAGGTTTTCGAAATGTTCTTGTTTTTGGCGATGAATCTGTTTGCACAAGCGCTGCTAACCTATACAGCTAGGTATGGTACGAATGGGAGGATGTATGTTGGAGCATATTGAACTCATAAATTTGTGGATCAATAATGGGATTTTACCAGAGTTAGTTAGAAAGCTTCATGTGAGGTACATGTTAGAGCATGGCTACATTTGTACAAAAAATCTTGTACATAACTTTATTTCAACTACTATTGTTCCTTACATGTGCTCTGTATGTGATTAATACTGGTTTGATAGAGCAGTTTTCGGTTGAACGAACTTAGTGTTTGAATGTCATATGATTATTTCCATCTCTAACAAAGCATAGTCTTGGCATTACATGTTAAATTGGAACTTAGCAAAATGTTGCTTTCCCAATTCAAGAAAATAGCACTCCCTCGGCAATGGCAAGTGCATTAGCTATATGCAATATGCAATGGTGCTTGCAATATGCAATGGTGCTCAATCTTGACTTGTAGAGTTTTTTTTTTTATTGGTCAGGTTTTGCTGTTGTATCTCTTGTACTGGTACTTGGAACTAGGGGTGGCAAAACGAATCAACAAATCGAATTTGTATCGAATCCTTAACGAATCGAATCAAAAGATGATGGATTCGTATTCGATTCGTTTATTAAACGAATCCTAATACGAGGATTCGTATTCGATTCATTTATTAAACGAATCGAATACGAATATTTGTATAGTTATGATATTATTCAATAACATATTTTACCATAATTTATTTACATTAATTTTTCATAAATATATACATATTAAATATTTAAGTAATATATTTATTAAACATATCTCACCAGATATCGACAATATTATTTTTCTATGGTAATTAATAATAATTTCTCGAATATTAATTGAAAAATAACAATAACTAGTGAAAGAAAATAATAAAACGAATCCTAAACGAATCAATAAGTTTAAATTCATATTCGATTCGTTTAATAAACGAATCGAATCGAATTGACCCATTTATTAAACGAATCTATTTTTTCAAACCCATATTCGCTTTAAAGTGATTCGAATTGAACGAATAAACGAATCCTAACCCAAATTACTACCCCTACTTGGAACACACAATAAAGTTGAAATTTAGACCATTTAAATTGAAACGAGACCATTGACTTGAAATGTTTCATATTCCATGTTAAAAGTTATAAATTTAATGATCATTGTTTTAATTTTATTGTCCTCTTAGTAACCGAGAGCGAGAGGTACTTTAGAGGTTAGACTGATGACACACTCATAAAGTGATTCTTTACTCTTAAGTATAAGAGTGTCGAAATAATAAAATAACTTGGTAAGTCCATGGTCGATTCACATGGAATAGATTTAGTAAAATAAAATAACAATTTGAGTAAAATAAAAAGACTTTATTGAATAATTTTTAAATTGAGATATAATAATAAATTAAAATGTTGGTCCTAGGGGATCAACTCTTAATATTTTAAATATAGATAAATCTTATTTTTTTTAATATATAAATTTTCATTATTACCCAGTTAATTTATTTTATGGATTAATTATGTCAAAACATATAAAGTCAAATCATAAAGGCGGTGATAATATTTGTCTATAACAAGTCCAGTTAGGTACTCAATTATGCAAAATATATAAAATCAACCATAAAAATGGTAACTGTGGGACACAGAAACCTGGGCGACGCCGTTTCTAGGCTCGCGGCACTAGTTGGGAAATACTAAATAATATGGAGTCGCCACCCGGTGTGAACCGGGACAAAGATTTAAGGCCGCACTCACCCCTCGCAAGGGAAGACCTCAAACCGTTGGGTTCGGAATGGTCCCTTACTCATGTCACTTATAATGAAAGGATTTATGTAATAATTTAAACAAGCTGAAGTAACACTTATTTCTAAGGGTATCATGCTTCTAAATTCTCATGTGTAAAATAAAACTTATGTACGCATTTCGCATATATCTTACATTTAAATTTGCATGCTTAACATATATCAAGATAGCAACTACCATACAACTTTACTTGCATATTACATTCAGGAAAACACAAGCACACATATTAACCATACAAGCACACATATGGGCACTTTTCCAAGTGGTACGTGGAATTGTATCCCAAGTACAGACCGCACTACCGTCCATTCGGAATCGGCTACGGAATTTATGTCTGGGTTTCCATCCGATATACCACAAGAAATAATACTCAAATGCTATCATGATATAGATATATGAATTGTAATGAGTTAAACCAAGACTAAGGTAAATGATGCAACCAATGGAATAAACATGCTTTTCATTATGATGTGTACAAAGATAAGAATGACCATATAGGGTTTCATAAGAAAAATCACCTAAGAAGCAATCATACATGGCATGTGATGAAAGTGTCTCATTTCAGTGTGTTCACGTTCGTGTAGCGTTCGTAAACGCGTTCGAACGGTAAACAGAAGGTTCGCGTTCGTATGGCGTTTGATAACGCGTTCGAACGAGACCAGACAGAAAACATGTGTGTTCGTGCGGCGTTCGTAAACGCGTTCGAACGGTAAACAGAAGGTTCGCGTCCGTATAGCGTTTGATAACGCGTTCGAACGGGACCAGACAGAAAACATGCGTTCGTGCGGCGTTTCGGAACGCGTTCGAACGGTTCACAGCAGTGACCTCCAAAATGCAGTAAACAACATGACACATACATGAACATATGAATATATGACTTCTCGTACATAACAACAGATTAAGGGGCGCGACAAATCATTGTAGCAAAGGTAGTTTTTAAGCATTTTCATCCTTCAAAGTGGAGGACCTTTGATCTCACTTGATAAGCCCATGCGCAATGCAATATGATGCATGAATTTTCAAAAAGACATTATGAAGCGAATGACTAAATAAAAGAGGCGCGGCGAAGTACTGCCATAAAGGTGGCCTTTTGGGGCTCTTTGTCTCTCAAGGAGAGGACCTTTAGACCAACATACTAAGCCCATGCGCGTCACATCACAATACATGAAATAAAGACAATAAAAGTGTAGGACTTCATATGCCCGATTGAACGTACATTCAACCCAAACACACTTCGTCGGCGCGGCGAAGTAGTGTCACAAAGGTGGCCTTTTAGGCTCTTCGTCTCTCAAAGAGGGGACCTTTGGACTAACTCACTAAGCCCATGCGCGTCACATCAAAATACATGAAATAAAGACAATAAAAGTGTAGGACTTCATATGCCCGATTGAACGTACATTCAACCCAAACACACTTCGTCCGGCGCGGCGAAGTAGTGTCACAAAGGTGGCCTTTTAGGCTCTTCGTCTCTCAAAGAGGGGACCTTTGGACTAACTCACTAAGCCCATGCGCTCGATCGCATCATAACATAAATAAATAACATGCGGAAATTAAAAGGGAATAATAAAGTGCGAATAATCAAAATAACATAAAGCGAAAGATGCGCCGTTTACTCAAGTGGTACGTGGAGTTGTATCCCAAGTACAGACCGCACTACCGTCCATTCGGAATCGGCTACGGAATTTACGTCTGGGTTTCCATCCTATATACCACGAGAGACGACGTATTTTCCGTTTTAATCAATGGCCACAACACACATCACATGCAAACAATATTCAATAAATAATTAACACAATTAAAAGAATCAATAAAAAATCAAATAAAAAGTGTGAAAGATACCCTCAGGTCTAACCTTTTAAGTCGTCTTCGGACTTGCGTTTCACGGAGATCGGAAGGGATAAAAGCTCCTTACTCTTCCGGTTCACTAGCTTAACGTCTCAACTCGCTGTTCCACCACTGTTTTTCTTCTTGCTATTTGGACCTCGTTTTGCTGCTGTTTTCGCTGTATTTCTGCTCACTGTTTCAGCTCACTGTTTTGGTGTTTTAGGCTACTGTTTTTGATGTTTTTAAAGGCTTTAAGTGCAGATTTTTTGTGACTTTTAAGGGTTAAATGTGCAGTTTTTTATTCACTGGTTTGGGGTATTATAGGGGCTGTTTTAGGAGGATTTTGCTGCTGTTTTGGTGGTTAAATAGTGCAGTTTTTTATGTAAAATAGTGCAGTTTTTATGTTACTGTTTTTAGGATTTTGGGGACTGTTTTGGGAGGATTTTGCTGCTGTTCTAAGGTGATTTGGGCTGCTGTTTTAAGGTGATTTAGGGGGTATTTAGGCGTGTTTTAGAGGGGTGCAGGGGCTGGTTTCAGTTGCTTTAGGAAGGCTTGTTATTTTCGGCTATGGAGGGGTTGAGGAGGGTGGTGTGTTCGGTTATGGAGTGGAGGAGATGAAGAGAATATTTTTGTTGCTTCTTGCTTGCAATGGGCGTGAATTGGGAAGAATTCTTGTGTATGGGCGTGAACTAGAGGAGGGGCTTGGTGAAGGGTGGTTTATATAGAGAAGGGCTAGGGCTTCACCTTGTTTCACAAGGAAGGGATTTGGTTTAGGTGTTGGACAAGGAAAGTCAAGGATTTGATGGAGACAAGATTGGTTCAAATTAGGAATTCAATATCTTCAAATTGGTTATGAGTGATTTAATTAGGCATGACATCCTTTTAATTTAGTATATGATTTATTTGATTTGTTTAGATTAGGAATGATTATATTTTGTGTTTTATTTAATTGGTAAATGGTTTAATTAAAATATTTAATTCAAATACATTATCTAATTAATTTAATTTAATATTTGGTTTAATTTGAGTGTGTATTATGTCAAGTTGGCGCCAAAGAGAGGAGTGGGCCTTGGTTGGTGGGCTTGGTTAGGTGTTGGACTTTAATGTGTTGGATCTTAAGTTAATTTAATTTGTGACATGCACTTAAAGGTTCCAATTGTTTTGGATTGGGCTTGGATGTGGGGTCTTGGGCCTTGCACAATTTTTAAACAGCAATCAAACGAGTTACTCGAGGCTAAACTAGTGAACTTAATCCATCAACGAGTCAATTCTTGACTCTTCCCTTCCGATGTCCGTTTCCCGCGGTTTCCGCAACTTAAGAGGTAGTTGTCTCCAAATGAGACTCATCATCGGGTTTCACATGCAAAAATGCAATGCCTACAGTCGCCCCCACTTTGATGGGACTTGTGCAGTGTGTGACTTTGAACAATCCTATCAAAGTTATGCAATGCATTTTTACTTACCTGGCTCGCCAGCCGTCACCTGGTCCGCCTGTTGTGTTGAGTTGATGTGGGCCTCGACCCTTGGATTCATTCCCAGATTTCTTATTCATTCTTCTGGATTCGTTCCAAACTCCGAGATTATTCTTATGGATTCCTTCCGTATTCTGAGATTCATTCTCTGGATTCCTTCCAAATTCTGAGATTCCTTCCAAATTCTGAGATTCATTCTCTGGATTCCTTCCAAATTCTGAGATTCCTTCTCTGGATTCTTTCCACATTCTGAGATTCATTCCCGGATTCATTCCTGGATTCATTCAAAAACTGAGATTCATTT
>SKCR01051825.1:0-37742 GCA_019454045.1 Zanthoxylum bungeanum | reverse complement strand
AACTTTAATAATAAAATATTATTTGACCATAAGTTTACTAGAAAAATATAATATTTCAGAATTCTAAGTACCAACTTATTATTTTACTATAAGTATCGTAATAAAATATTATTTTATAATAAGTTTAGTAGTAAAATATATTATTTCAAAATGCACAATACCCAATTATTATTTTACTATAAGTATCGTAATTAAAATATAAATAACTTCAATTTATATGTAACTGAATCTTAACGTATATTACTATTAAAACACACATGAAAAAATTATGAAAAATTTAACATATTTCAAATCTAACACTGAATCCAAATTCCTTAAGCATTCTCTTACATCATTTAATTTAAACTTTATTTAAGAAGCAATTGAAGTTAATTTTTGGAAAAATGAGAAAGAAAAAGGTCAAATGATGAACAACAAAATATGTTCTAACACAAATGTCAATATGAAAGCAACACTAACCAAAAATGACTATAGAGTCAAAACTTACAAGTAGGCTTTGATTTGGAGTGAAATTAAAACAAAAAAAAAAAAAATTTGAAAAAGAAAGAGAAAGAGATGATTATGAGTAATATTTACATAACAAGTAAAAAAGATAAGATATGACATTTGTAAGATTATATCCAAATTCAAATGTGTGTGTGTGTGTATATATAGCAAAGACAAATGATGCAACCTCAAGCAAAAGCAAAAGAAGATATTGAGTTTAATTAATCCACTCTCTTTTTCTTTTAAATTATCATTAACATTATCATTTAAAAGCTTTTTTTTTTTTTTTAAAATATAAAAAAATAAAAATTATTATTTATTATTTTATTTTATTCACTACACAACAAGAAGGCTACTGCTGGTTCAGTTATTAGATGAAATTTATTTCTCCCCTCCCTGACACCACACCTGACACCCCAATGTCCCATTCCGAAAATGACAAAAATATCCCTAACTTTAAAAATAATGACCCCTTATCCCAAATATATACACATATATATATATATATATATAAATAACATATATATTTATTTCATTTTATTAATTAAATTTTTTATTTTTTATTTTATAATTTTATAATTTTTTCTCTTTATATATATATTCTTTTTTATTTATTTAATAAAATTTCTTATTTATTATTATTTATTTTGTATTCATTTATTCATTTAATTTTTTTATTCATTATTAATTTATTTAACATTACTTATCTATTATACATAAGTAGTGTTAAATAAATTAAAAAATAAAAAAAATTAAATGAATAAATAAACACAAAATAAATAATAATAAATACTAAAATTGTAATATTTATTAAATAAATTAAAAATAATAGATATTTAAAGAGTAAAAAAATAAGATTTTAACAAAAAAAATAATTTATAAAATAAATATATTTAATTAATAAAATAACAAAATAATTATTTAATAAAATACATATAAATACTTATTTTGGGAAAAAATTTAAGAAGGGTAGTTATGTAAATTCATAAAAGGAGAAGGGAGGGGAATTTATCAGGAGGAAAAATAATGCTCTAAGATGAAAGTGATGGTCACGCGGATGTACGACGCGTTGTGTAAATTATAAAGTAATTACAATTGACTGTGCTGTACAGGCTTTCTCAGGTTTTGATTGGACCGTGCTTTGTACTTTCCTTTTTAAAGCGAAGAGATAAAGCCCGGAGCCCCTATGTTTGTTAATTCAAATATTAGCAAAGGATGTTTTGTTGAGAGCCTAAATTTTAGATGCATTTAAAATTTAAGCAACACTGTTTTTTGATTTTAAGAATTTTTACATATAAACTTCAAAACAAGCAACGTTATCATAATCAAAATTAGGGGCGGTCCAGATGATAACTTATATAGGTGGTCGGTTGGATTCTTAATTTTAAATAAAAAATAATGATTTTAAATATAAGAAAAATTATTATCTATTATGACAAAAAAATGTAAAAAATTTTATTTTATCAATAAGATGTCACATATTTTAGAATTTTATTTAGGACCCTAAAACACAGAGTAATTAAAATAGATAAGAAACGTGTTAGGTTTGCCATACCATTTGTTTAGTGATACACATGATATGATGGGTTGGATAGCAAATATAAGTTTCATCCAATTATATTTTTTTGGTTAAAAAGTGTAGATAAAATGATAAATTTTACCCTTTATAATTACTCGAATTTATTCAAGTTGTATACAGGGACTCATGTAATTACCTCCGTTTTGTGGAGTTTAACGTTCCACCAAACTAGCAAGTTAACACAGATGTTAACATTTACAAAACTATAATCTTATAACATGAGTTAATTTTTTAACGATTACATATATTCTAATTTTTATTTCATAAGTGATACCCCAAAACTCCGGAAGTACAAAAAATAATAACACATACCCAAAGGCCATAATGCTTCTTTCAATTATTCAATATGAATTATGGACAAATAATTTTAAACAAAAATAAAAAGAAGTAAAACAGAACATAAAAAAAAAAAAAAACAAAAAAAAAAAAAAAAAAAAAAAAAAAAAAAAAAAAAAGGAAAGGAAAAAGACAAAAGCTTGAAAAAGAAAAAACCCCCAAATAATTAATGGAGGAGAAGTGTGGAGAGCCATTGGATATTGCAGCAGCAGCAGCAGATGAAAGAGAATGAGAAATTGAAATAGAAATGATGGAGAATCCAAATGCTCACTCTTCACAATCACTCATTCCCACCATTTCCCTTCTCTTTCCTCTAAATCCCTAATTTCACTTTGCTTTCATTTCCCTTTCTCTTTCTCTTTGAATCATCTTTCTATTTATCCAATCCTAAATCTTCCCCACTTTTGTTTTTTGAAAAAAAAATAAAAATAAAAAATCCCATATCGATTAGAAACTGTTAACTTTTTTTGAAAAAAAAAATAGAAAAAAAAATTAATTTACAAAATCTCATGCGGCAGGATCTTACCGTACAACAAATGTCCGAAGACGACGACCGATCTGCGCCGTACCAGTCACCGTATCCGGACCAAGTCCTCGAGAACGTTCTCGAAAACGTGCTCTGCTTCTTGACCTCTCGCCGCGACCGAAACGCCGCCTCATTGGTGTGCAAGTCATGGTGGCGTGCGGAGTCGCTTACCCGATCCGAGCTCTTCATCGGTAACTGCTACGCGGTCTCGCCGGACCGGGCCACCCGACGGTTCAGGCGGGTTCGGGCCGTGGTGTTGAAAGGGAAGCCGAGGTTTGCGGACTTTAATCTGATGCCGCCTGGCTGGGGGGCCCACTTCAGGCCGTGGGTATCCACCATGGCTCAGGCTTACCCT
Organism: Zanthoxylum bungeanum; assembly: GCA_019454045.1. Taxonomy (NCBI): domain Eukaryota; kingdom Viridiplantae; phylum Streptophyta; class Magnoliopsida; order Sapindales; family Rutaceae; genus Zanthoxylum; species Zanthoxylum bungeanum. The sequence continues at coordinate 34,460 of SKCR01051825.1, read as the reverse complement.
TGCCTTGAAAAAGTTTACCTGAAGCGCATGTCTCTCACTGACGATGATCTGGCGCTGCTCGCCGAATCGTTTTCAGGGTTTAAGGAGCTCACGCTTTTTTGCTGTGAAGGGTTTGGAACTTGTGGACTCTCTTATATTGCTAGTCAGTGCAGGTATTTTTTTTAATTTAATTTTTTTTTTTTTTTGTTTTTGTTCAATAATTCAAATTTTAGTGATGCTTGTTTGTGGAAGAAATGTTTAGATCTGTTATTTTGGTTTAGTATGAGTTTAAAGTTATGTTGCTGTTTTTGTGATTTATGTACTGTCCTATGAAATAGGAGAAATGTGGTGTGATTTGTGAAGCTTATAATTAGTTGATTGATATTTTGTTTCAGGCAACTGAGAGTGCTTGATCTGATTGAAACGGAGGTCACTGACGATGAAGTAGATTGGATATCATGTTTTCATGAGGGTGAAACTTGTCTTGAATCATTGATTTTCGATTGTGTAGAATGTGCGATTAATTTCGAGGGTTTAGAGAAACTGGTGGCGAGGTCTCCTTCTCTGAAGAAACTTAAATTGAATCATCATGTTTCAATTGGGCAGTTGTATCGCCTGATGGTTAGAGCTCCACAGCTTACACATCTTGGCACAGGATCGTTTGGTCCACAGGAGGCTGTGGCTCATGGACAGGGTGATCTAGAACTGGATTATGTGTCTGCTTTTGCTGCTTGCAAATCCTTAGTTTGTCTGTCTGGATTCAGGGAAATCATCCCTGACTACTTGCCTGCGATTTATCCGATTTGTGAGAATCTAACCTCACTGAATTTCAGCTATGCCAATGTCACTGCTGAACAACTCAAACCAATCATATGCAACTGTCACAAGCTTCAAATTTTCTGGGTAAGTATCCCTTGTGTTGTTGATTATCAATGTTCTGGAGAAATATGGTTTGAAGCTTATTTTTGCTTTCGTTATGCAGGCCCTTGATTCAATATCTGATGAAGGACTTCAGGCTGTGGCTGCAACTTGCAAAGCACTACGTGAGCTTCGAGTTTTTCCTGTCAATGCTCAGGAGGACGCTGAGGGCCCTGTCTCTGAAGTGGGTCTGCAAGCAATTTCTGAGGGTTGTAGGAAGCTGCGTTCTATTTTGTATTTCTGTCAACGGATGACAAATGCAGCTGTTATAGCAATGTCTAATAACTGTCTGGAACTTGAAGTCTTTCGGCTATGTATAATGGGGCTACATAGGCCTGATCATGTTACTGGAGAACCTATGGATCAAGGATTTGGAGCCATTGTCAGGAACTGTAGGAAGCTTACCAGGCTCGCCGTTTCTGGTTTATTAACTGATAGAGCTTTTGGTTACATTGGAAAATATGGGAAACTGATAAGGACCCTTTCTGTTGCATTTGCTGGAGACAGTGATATGGGGCTGAAATATGTGCTTGAGGGCTGCCCCAAGTTACAGAAGCTCGAGATTAGAGATAGCCCATTTGGAGATGCTGCTTTACGTTCTGGTTTACACCACTATTACAACATGAGGTTCCTTTGGATGTCTTCTTGTAGATTGACTCGCCAAGGTTGCCAGGAGATGGCTCGAGCAATGCCTCGCCTGGTTGTGGAAGTGATTAGGGTTGACGATGACAAGGAAACAGATGGTTATGTTGAGACATTATACATGTATCGGTCTCTTGAAGGACCTAGGAATGACACGCCAACATTTGTTACTATCTTAAGATAATGAACCATAATTTGGTTATGATCCTGTAGGCATTTGCTATGGAGGGCAGAAGTTGTTTCAGCTGTTCTTATGGAGGCTGTGATCAAGTTACAAGTTTTTTTTTTTTTGTTGGAATATAAAGCCCCCAAGAAGGTCCCCTGCATACTTCATCAAACAATGTTAGTACAGAACTTCTGTTCTTATTATGGACTGTTGCACTGGCAATTAAAGCGGAAGCAATGATGAGGACCACATTAATTCTTTGCTGGAGTTAATCCGATGAAGTTGGGAGGACTGAGAACTGAGACCATTGAGCAAGATGGATGTCTTTGTTAAGTTCCTGGCCCATTGAATACTGTTGTATCGGTATGCTTCTAGATTTCATGTTACCTTTTGTTTTTGTATTCATTTTAAGCATAGGCTCAGCCAGAGAAGTTGCCAACAATCCCAACATCAAGAGTCGATTGAACGTCGGTGTTTTAGGCTAAGAATAAATTGAGATGGAGCTTGAAGAACTATCTTTCCATGTTACCGGCCTAGAATCAGAAGGGATAAAAAACAAATATCTACTGTTGAGAGACTTTAGTCAGTCTTTTTGAATCAAAATTTTAGATTATATGGAGCTGTATCTGGTGGAATCTAAATGCCCTAGACTACTGATACAACTCTCTTTTCACTTTTCAATGTTTTTTTTTTTTTTTTCCAGATGTGTTTGTGTAGCACTTCACTGTTGAATTTATTATTATTGTTGTTGGCAATTTCATATGGGTAATAAATGTCAAAAATGCATATGCATGGCTGGACCTGGACTATATAGTTTAGACTTTAGACTGTCTTGGCCTTCATTTTTTATTTCTCAATTGACAGTGAGGTCCCATTACTTATGTGTGCAAAGTGTAGTATAAGTAGTACACAGAATCTCAATTCTTGAGTGGATGATGGATGGTCCTAATTGTTTTGTGTGTCCTTGGTATTGGACTTTCGGCCGCATAGAATCACAAAACCAAAGTACATGGAGGAATTGTAAGGCCTGATATGTTGGCGGCAGATAAGATGATAATTTTTTATACTCATTAGTTGGGTGAGTTAACTATATGGATATTGACCGTACGAGAGGAGCCTTATACGTTAGAGTTGGGTTACGGATGATATTTTTCGCATCCATTAGTTAAACTGATTGGATATATTGATATTATCGAATCATATCTGGATCGTTGACATGGTTGCTTTTCTTTGTATGATCTGACTTGATAATTATATCATGAAGGTGGGACCAGTAAGATTTTTGATGATTTGTCACACTCCTGTGGCTGTGTTTGCGTTATAAAGCAGCCAAGCCAAGCCAAGTGAAGTCCCCCAATCTCACTCTAATAATGTGAAGGGTAGAATTGAAATCTATCTGCTTGTTTGTTGGTATTCTTTCTGGCAGGATTGTAAAAAGCTCCATGGGATCTGACTGTACAATTATAAATTGAGCTAAGTGATGATCTTGGGAACCAATGTTTGGTTTTTTATTTATTGTCTATCCTTTTTTAGTCTTTTGCAAAGCAAGTGGCCCAAAATGACCAACCCAGGCTGAAGAAAACTCAGAATACATGAACGATTTAAATGCTATTTTGCTTTTTATATATTAATCATTCTGAGGGCATCCCCTAAAATACCCAAAAAAAAACAAGAAAAAAGAAGTCATTGAATATTTTTATTTTTATTTTTATTTTTATTTTTTTTATAGTAGTCTTATGCCCCCAAAAGGTGTGGTTTTGTGGTAAAGAGCTTATGTTTTGATTGTGTCTGGGGCAGCCATCAGTTTTACTTGTTTCGCTTAAGCTCATGTCGTGCACACACACATATATTGTTTAGCCCTCGTATTTATATATATATATTTACCGTAGGCCAATAAAATCTCTAATTTCCTTCGGCTATGTTTGGATTGATGGATGAGATGGAATGAAGTGGAATGTAATTTAAAATATTTAAAATTTATTGTTTGGATTGATGGAATGTGATGAAAGGGAGTGGAAAGAGATAGAAGAGAATGTAACAAAAAGAGACATTAAACCATTGAAAATGAGTCGCGTAAATCTGTGGGGTAACCACTCTTGGCATTGGGTCGTTTTGATTGTATTAAAAAAAAAAACTCAAAACGATATAATTTAATGTTATTTTTATCATCGTTTAGGCTTTTTTATTATCTATTTAAAGTTTCCCTTTAATTTTTCTTTTTGAGCAAACCATTATTGTCCCCCCCTAGAAAAAAAAAAACAAAAATGATAGACATACATAAATTCTTACATAAAAATACTACACCCCTCTCACTGTAGCTACACTGATCGCTACATCTCTAAAAAAAATAGAAGTGAAAGAAACAAACTGATAATGACCAAACACAAGAGCGGATTGAGAAATTTTAACTACCGATATTATTTTATTTATTTATTTATTGCTTAATGAATCAAGAATGCGAGCAAATTCTGAATATATTTGAATACATTTTATCAAGCATTTAAATATTAGGGAGAATGCTCTTCAAGTCCCTAATTTGTTTTATAATTATTCATTAGGTCCATAATTTTTTCATAATTATTTATTAGGTCATATGATTAGAACAGTAACAATATAAAGTAGGGGTGACAAAACGAATCAACGAATCGAATTTGTATCGAATCCTAAATGAATCGAATCAAAATATGATGGATTCTTATTCGATTCGTTTACACGAATATTCGTTTAGTCATGATATTATTTAATAACATAATTTACCATAATTGATTTTACATTAATTCTTCATAAATATATACATATGAAATATATAATTAATATATTTACTAAAAATATATCATCAAATATCAAAAATATTATTTTTCATATGATAATTAATCATAATTTCTCGAATCTTAATTGGAAAATAATAATAATTAGTAAAAAAATTAATAAAACAAATCCTAAACGAATAAACGAATCAATGAACTTAAATTCGTATTCGATTCGTTTAATAAAACAAATCGAATCGAATTGACTCATTTATTAAACGAATCAATTTTTTCAAACCCGTATTCACTTTAAAGCGAATCGAATCGAACGAATAAACAAATCATAATATAAATTGCCACCCCTAATATAAAGTACAATAACGATCATTTGTAATTAAGACAATAAAAATTAAGGAATGAAAAAAATTAAGAACCCAAAAGATATTTTTCCCGGACAGCAAGTCCATACTAGACATATCATATCTATCTATCCATCACTTGATAGAGAGACTTCATTTAAATAATGAATGGTCAGGATCATCCGGATTGACTGTGAACAGATAAAACAAAAACATCAACCCAAAGTTTGGTTACCACTTGCCACTTAGCACATGCATTCGTATCACATTGTTTTAGCCTTAAAACAACAAAATAAAGAAAATATATATTCCCAATTTGCCATCAACTGATTGGTGGATTCCCATCTAGGGACCCACCTTCAGATCAAATGAATGTGTGCCACGTGTACGGTAATGGCTTTTATATATTTTAAAATCCAACAATCCAACAATGTTATACTTACATAATTATCCACATAAATATAAAAAAATAAATTTTTTTTTTCAATTTTTCATTAAAATATTATCAAATAAAAGTTGTTTTTGAGTATAGTTTTAAGCACATTCATAGCTGAACTAGGCTTTTTTTTTTTTTTTTTTGAATCATTGGAAAATTCCATCGTCAAATCATTATTTTCGGACTTAAGCGCAGTAGGTAAAACCTCCGACTATCCCAACATTTTACAAAAACAAACTCTTTAGATTCAAACACATGATCTCAAGGTAAGATCATGAACCCTACACCACCAGACTACGTCTATTGAGAACATAGCTGAACTAGGCATGAGAGGTTAATCAATAAACTATGCTAAGCCTCAAGCTCAACAACTACATTAAATTTTGCTCCCTATTCTCTAGTGAATATCAAGTTATTAAATTATTATCATTAATTGAATAGCAAACTTAACATGAAGACAAAATGATAATAAGCTTCATTCTATGTAATAAGAAATTAACTAAGAAAATATTAGTAGTATTGATAACCTTAATTATCAGTTTTATCCGATCAAACTAAGCAAACTAAACAAAAGTCTTTTCTCACTTGGCTGAATCAGTTAAATAGATTCTTTAACATCGTTAATTTTTATTTGAAATCATTATTTCATTAAATTCAATAAAATATAATTTTATTTTTATAATTTCTGGCATTGCATATTTGCCATTGACAATTAAAAGGAGTTTGGTAGAACTAACTTGAAATTTTGAGAGAAATTTCTTGAGTTGGTGGCCAAACATGGCATGCCAAGAGATTGTCTTAGAAAAATAGTTGGGTAACAATCACATTCACATATAAACAAAAAGCAAACGGTTTTGACACAAACCTAATTTATGTTTGACTTAACAATCACCTAATATGGATAACATCATGTGAAGTTTCTATTAGATATTTTGTCACTAGATATATACATGCATGTGGATCTCTCTCTCAATTATCCGATTTGAGTTTAAACGGAGCGGATAAAACCTTCAGCCGTCTCAGATTCTTATAAAAAAACGCACCAATGAATTCGAATTCAGAATCTAAATATCAGATCCTGAATCATACACCACTAAACCACGTTATTTGAGTCTTGCTTGCACCATTTGGGTAAATTAATTATCAAATATCAAAATGAAAGCCATCTCCATGATTGATTACATATAGACTTTGGATGTTACCCCAAGTGTCAAATTTTATGCAGCTAATTTATGTTTGACAGTGAAGATCTATTTTTCTAGGATGTGAGCTAGAATTGTTCTTTTTGACAAGTGAAGCATAATTGTTAATGCAAGTTTCTAAATGTCAAATAAAGAATGGTTCATGTTTTGTTAAATCAAGTTGTCAATAATAGACAAAAGGATAATTCATAATACAGTTCTTTATTGTGATAATTATTGATATGACTTAAAATTATGATTATAAACATTCCATTTTAATTTTTTTTTTTTTTTTATTTATGAATAAATATTTTTATCATATTTTGATTATCTTCAACACATTTTCAACTTAATGAAAACATCAATCTATCCTCATTTTTATCATTGAGAAGATAAAAAAATTTGATAAAGAATTTCATCAACGCAATTCTCATTTACTCTAGCCTGTCTAATAATAAAAGAATGTGACTTGATGTTAGGAATGGGTCGAAGAAAGTCAATTTTTATTTTTTTTGAAATGGTTGGAAAATCGACAGCCAAACCACCCATTATGAGTTTAAGCGAAGCAGGTAAAAATTCTGATTGTCCCAGACTCTTATAAGAAACGCATTCCTTGAATTCGAACCCAGGATCTGAAGGTCAAACCCGGAACCCTACACCACCAAGCCACGCTACCTGGGGACGTTGAGAGTCAAAATATTAACCATTTCAATTATTACTAAATTTTTCAAATTCTAAAACCATAGTCGGAGGATAAGTATCAAATCTAATAATGCACTCTTTTTTTTTTTTTTTTTTTTGCCTCTCCCTCGCTAAGAAACCAATCAAAACAAAGCTAGAAGTCATCATTGGATATTTAATTACTGTTTGGTTTTGGTTTTGTGATTTGATTTGATTTGTGGTGGGTGATAAAATTATGGTTTGATCAAAATACCATCTTTAATTATTTGATTAATGATAAAAAAAAATGACGATTATTAATCGTGATTTTTTTAAAAAATCGAATTTTGCAAAAGTTAACAATTTTAATTTCTCCCCACCATCTATATATTAAAAAAAAAACATATCATAATTATTTTTTAACATAAATCAAAACTACATAAATATCGTTTATGAACAACCATTTATTCACTACACTTCACTAAAAGAGATACCCGGATACATAATTTTACCCCAAAGATGTATTCAAATTGATTTTCAAACATTTAAATAAAAAATTTATCAACAGAATTCGAGATTTTGAAAGATAAAGAGTTAAAAATATATTTAGGGGAAAGGAACATCTCTCTCACAAGCACAGTTTCACTGGCGAAGCAGGACTCTTGAGTGCCCTTCTCACAAAGGGGTGATTCCATATGCTCATTGAGGGACACCATTATGTACCTACCCTAAATCCAAACCCCACTTTAAATGTTTGTTTTGTATAGTCGGTCAAAAAGTTTTATGGATATCTAAAGTTTGGAGGAAAAATCTTCTGAGTAGCACTGTATTTACTTTTACATAATTAATTACGAGGTACACGTGACCAAAATTCAATAAAAGAGAAAGAGAGTGTATTAAAAAGAGTACCAAACACTTTCTTATATCAAATTATGATTGATGATAACTTTAGGTACTCCGCGTGCATTTCCACATTTTCTATTAGATTCTTTTAATGTCTTGACCACATAACAAAAAGTCAATACATGATAAGATTTCAAAATATATCTAATACTCTTAAGATTTTTCTTCTGTGGAGATGGGAGTTCAATATGTTAGAGGACGGATAAAGAAATAATTTTATATACTCGTTAGTTGGTCGGATACAGATATTGACATAATCGTTCAAATAGAGATAAAATCTCTATGAACAAAGATCCGTAAGGGACCCAGTACATTAGGGATGCTCGTTGATTGAACGAGACAGATGCGGATATTGACATCCTCGTACCATACCCTACTCGTTGTCATCCCTAATTGTACTTCTCCATACATGCAATTTGGGCACATTATCCTCAATCCAGTCCCAATCATCCAAACAAAGATCTATCGAAATCAATATATATATCATACAAAGCTACATGAAAGCATATTCCATTTTTCATTGTGAATGAGAATTTCAAAAACAAGGATACAAAGAGTCTGTTTGTTGTTTTCACAGAGTAGCTTCAGGATATATTCACCACCGAATTTTTCCAAAGTTATCAAACATTGGACTCATTGTGATTAAAGTGATTGAAAAGATGGGAGATTCTTCTTCTCTTTCAAATTATTCTGACCTGAGAGCTAAATTCTTCAATGGGGAAAGTGATGTGCATAAAAGAACAACATTAGCAAAGAATTACATTCCAATGAATAACATGTTCTTCAACTTGTTCAGGCTCTGGCCACTTATTTCATCAAACAAGCAAGCAATTATGTCAACCATCATGAGTTAATGGTTTTGTATTGCAGTGATACTTTCTGAGAGATTATTGGTCTTCAAAGGGAACCCTAATCACTTTCAAAATGCTTAGAAGTTATGAATTGAGGGAAGTTAAAACCACAGGCTCCTAGGGGATACACTGAACTGACTTAGAAGAGAGGAAGGAAATCTTCTAATCATTTCTCTTTTAGAACTAAAAATATTTCGTCAATGAAAATCAAGTATAGTGCAATAGTTAACTATTAATTTATTATCCGCTTAATCACAAGTTTGAATTCTGAAAATAGTCTCTCTCTGTGGAAAAAAAGAAAACTAAATATACCTTAAGACCTCCGGTGCTTGGATATTTTGAGTGATTGTGTAACGGTGTCTTTGAATTTCACCGTAAACCCCTGGGATCTTTGATATTCCACTCACTGAAAAGAGGTGTGATCACTTTGCACTAACTTGGCCATTCAAAAAAAAAAAAAAAAAAAAAAAGCAAGCGTCAGAATTTAGCTTGAGGTGGTCAAAAGAAAAACTCACCGACTTTGCTTTAATGGTGGATCCCAGTTTGGTCAGAATCAACATTCACAGTACTCAATTTGAAGCTAAACTGGTATTAGTAACTAAGAAGCTTCCATTAAACTGAAACAAGCTTTTCTAAGTACACCTGTTTCACAGAGGAAGAAATAGGTGATTTTATCCACTTATTGCTAGTATAAGTTAAAAGATCCACTAATAAAGTTACCATCATAACTGCCAAAAACTCATTGTGGCAACTGCTCTAAATTAAGCCCACAAAAAAGGGTGCATGGGTTGAATAAATAGCTAGCCAAATGCCAGTTCTGGTCAAAACCTTTTATCAACAGCAATCTAGAAAGTTTATAATCTTATGTACGGTCTCTACTCTAAATTTTGATTCGGTACTGAGCTGAATTCTGTATTATGATTGATAATTATTGCCTTATTAGATAATGGTTTAAATATAATTGAATCTTAACTGTTCATTGTTAGTAAAAAATAAACACGACAGAAAATTATAAAAACTGAACACAACCCACTGCATCCAAATTTCCCTACTGTGCAGCACTCTTATCATTACAAGAATATTTTTCTTTTTTGGCGGGTGGATAAGCTTCACACTTGTAACATAAAATGTCATTTTTGTACCATTAAGAACTTGTAAATGTAACAAATATGAAATATTTTACACCAAAACTCGAAAAGCTCCGATTTAAGTGGAAGTAGAAATAAAATAGATGTAATAACATTTTAACGTTATGCAAATGAGAATAGATGACATTCTAATCTAAATAGATTGCGCTCTGGGTTGGATTATGCTATAATCCAAGCAACTCTACAACGAAAAATTTCCTTGTACACCAAGAGATGAGAGATTTTGATAAACATCTCAAAGCGAAACAATTATGTGAAGACAAAGTTATCCAAATGTCTTCTCAAACATGTAAAATAAAACTTTAGAGAAAACCTACTTACCTAAGTAAACTAAAATATGGAAATAGATCCTATTAAGAAAGAATAAAAAGACTTAAATAGTTAAATAACATACCTAATAGCACTCTAATAAAATCTAGTTGATAAAAATTAAAAATACTTCCTAAAATAAACGCTACATCATTCTCCTCTTCTTGAAAGAAAACTCTTCCTCTGATTCAATGTAAATAGGCAAAACCCTATCAATTACACTGTCAACATAAGCTAGTGGCTTCTCTTCATCTGGAACTTGCTGCACAATCTCAATGACTTCCCAAATCTAGCTAGTAGATTCTCCTCATTACTGCACAATCCCAAACTAAAAACATTTTTTTTTTCAAAAACTAGATTTTTAGAGAGGCTATATTAGTAGAAACTCTACTTATATAAGCTCTATTATCCATTTGAAGTTTTGAACTTCTATTAGTGCGAATTATGTTCTATGTTGTTTGATTCATCTTCAGGATACTTTCTCTACTTCTCGTAACCAAAAGATCATCGACATATACAAGAACAAAGACAATATCAGTACCGAGTTAGAGAGATGAACAACAAAGTGTCTGATTTTGAATTCTTGAAGCCCCGACTCACCAAAACAGACTCGATTGCTAGCCCTTACGATTTGTTCAAAAAGGTCCCAGAAGCAGAAGTGGGAAAATATGAATTTGAAGAATTGAAAGAAGTTTATATATAGAAAAGGATAAGGATCATGAATAATGGTGAAGTGAAGCATATCAAGAGTTCAGTGGATCGACAAGAACTCTTCAGCTTGGTTAAAGCTTTGGGACTGATCTCAATCTCCATAGGCTTCTTGAGATGAAAGTGAGGAGAAAGTGAAAGATATCAAGAACCTTAGTTTAGAGAATTTAATGAACTAACCTCGAGATTGAGACACCTTGAATATTACATTTCAATGTCTTAGAACCAGAAAAATCATAATATACTCGCAAACATTCTATTTACATATTATGTACAGATAACCAGGCTAGAACAATTATTAGATGAGCATAGTAAATATAAATGTGAAAAAAGACATATCTATTGTAATTGATAAGAGATGACAGCACAGTTACCAGATTGGTTATCTTGATCTGTAAGCATCGTCTGCCACTGAAGATCGTATAAGTGCAGGTTAATCTCAAACCCCCAGCTCAAAAAACAGTGGAGATAAAGATTCCATCAGTGTCAGTTTGTCTGTCAGCAGGATCAAAATGCTCTACAGAGTGTGTTAGCCGTCAAGTTAGATGAACACTGCTGCTCTATTGGGCCAGTGGGACCACAAAGTCTGCTCCTCTTTGGCTCTGAAATTCTCACATTGGAAATGGCCACTGCTAGCGCATCCACCAAATCACCTTCATCTTGCTCCTCTGACTCACAGTTCAAAATTCTGGATGATGAAAGCTCATGCGAATCCTCGTTACGTGAGACACCATCTATCTTGTTTTCATCAGACTCAATTCCAGGAAGAATAGTTGGTTGGCGGTGAGATGCTCCAACTTGGTTCTTCAACTTTGACTTGATGGTTAATGTTCTTAATGTGCGCTCAGTGTAGAACAATATCCACGGATGCCCTGAAAGAACATTTGTTGTCAATCAAGTGAACAAATGATAAACTTACTAATCCTGAATTCTGCTATTACTCGGAACAAGGAATGATTTATGACGATAGTGATGAAACAAAGTGAATGGAAAACAAGATAAGTTATAAGTTATATTTATATCTTGGCATAAGATAAGTCAATAAATGCTCAGAATGATGGGACAAACAGTGCATATGTGAGACTAAGATGGAGGAAAGAAAATGCTTTCAATATATTTACTATTTAGAAGGAGAGCACGTGAGATGGAAAACATTTAATGAATCACTGAAGTATGCTTGGAATATAAATCAGGTCATGTTCTGCTAATAATGATAGTCATACAAATTTTAAAAGTTTTGGAAACTGAACCGCATCAGGGGCTTACTTAGAACTTCATCAGCTGTTATCCTTGCCGATTCATCCCGTGTCAGCATTCTTGCCATCAGATCCCGTGCAGGTTTCGATACTGTCTCCCATATCCCTGAGTGAAAATCTAGCTTTACATTCTTGATTGCATCAAAAACTGCTTCTAAGGAGTCTCCTTTAAATGGAAGACAGGCAACCAAGAGAGCGTGCAGGAGAACACCAGCACTCCATATATCAACCTTCTCAGAGTAATTTCCAGACAGAACTTCAGGAGCAACATAAGCCGGACTTCCAGCCAAACCAGTCAAAGTCTGACCTGCAACAGTAGTAAATGTGTCAATATAGAAGCACGGGCCAAAGCTTTCAGCTTATAAGCTACAGACCTATGGACGGCAAAATGTTTCTAACTAAAACTTCAAGGAAATTATGCCATTAATGAACATTTATCTTCAGATGTTCTTCCAAGTTCCAATCAACAGTTAAGCAATATGAAGAAAAGCACTAAAGAGCTTTAAAAGAGATAAGAAAACAAGAGTAAAGAGTTTCAAGTAAAGGGAGAAAATCCTTAGTCTTATTTAAGAATAACTATACATACATTTCGCTGAATCTTTTTCCTTTTCAAACTCTGATCATATGCTTAATATATATCATACAGTAACTCCTGTGAGGACTTCATTTTTAATATTCCCATGCAGATTTTAAGAGAACCATGAAAGCACTAAAAATTCCAAACTTTATAGTCACAATATTTAGTCATAAGTCAGCCAAGTAGAATTTGGACCTGGTTCATAATTCATAAACAATCAAAACATTCCCATTTTTACATGAAGTTCAAGAAATATTTTCCTTAGCTTTCTTTTCCTTATCATATTCTCATTCAGACTACTAGAACGGGAAACAATATCAAAGATGGATGCACATACAGGCTTAAGTACTTGCTATGTAAAGCTAATTACTTTCAAGTCCTAACTATAAAAATAAAATGCTATCACAATTCTTTTAGTAAAATTCACATTCTGAAGCCTAATGCTATTAGGTACGGACGATAACAAAAATATCATTCGCAGCTAGTTTGTCAACATAATCTTGCATATGTACACCATGTTGTCTACCTAACTACCCTTTCTCTCTTTTTAAATAAGCATGCTTCATCATTTTATTGCCTATCTGGATTGTTGTTGCTTCCAGAATATTTGTTTGGTACATGAATTACCATTTCCTTAAAACTTCACAAGAATATAACATTGTCGGAAACAAATGAGTAAAGATAGTACTACAGCAAAAACGTGAATTCTGGTGAAGCAGGTGTTGAATCTTTACCATTTGAAATTCTCATGGCCAAGCCAAAATCAGCAAGCTTTATTTTCCCTGAGGTGGTAAGCAGAATATTCTCGGGCTTTATATCTCTGTGCACAACCCCCATATCATGACAATACTTAACAACCAACATCACATCCTTGAATATATTGGCAGCACGTTGTTCTGAGTACTGACCCACCTTCACCATCTGATCAATCAATCGCCCCCCAGAGCACAACTCCATCACAAGATGAAAAAACTCTGCTTCCTCATACACTGAATGCAATGTCACAATCCCAGTATGACCAGATAAGTGCTGCATTATCTCCACCTCCCTATGAACAGTCTCCTCTCCCTTGCGCAAAATCTTACATGCAAACTCTGCCCCACTAGCCTTAGACCTACACAACCAAACATACCCAAACTTCCCATGCCCAATAATCTCTACTTTAATATAGTCATCCTCCATCTTATTCTTCCTACCCATTTGAGTATTCATGTCTATGCACCCTATCTTCCTCTTAAGTCCTCGTCCAGGGGGCACCAAAGACGACGAGGCACCACAAGGTGGGGCAGTTGCAATACCTGCAAGCCTACTCTTAAATGAACCAATAGGTTGGGTGCTCGCATCTTCTTTGCACCTCTTTCTTAGCCTACTGTAATCCTCTAATGAATAATGAGACCTAATATTGGATGATCTTGAATCACGGCTTCGTTCCAATTCATCCTCGTTAGGAATATTCTTACAAGCATCAGTTTCACTTCCTTTTCTCTTCTTCCTCATCAGATCAAATAAAAAAAAAAGTCTCTATCTGAAATAATGTCTAGAGTACATTAAAATTATTATCTGAAACAATACCTGTACTACATCCAAATTGCTTCAATTGAACCAAAAAATCCACTTTGCTAAAAAATTCACATCCGAGTCCTCTCCCTGTAACAAAATTTAAGGGATCGGTCATACATATTAAAATAAAACGTAAAAAAAAAAAAAAAAAAAAAAATCACCTCTGACCCAATTACCCAAACATAATACAATTTTAGTTAAACTAATCTTATGCTTTAGATACATTAACTCCAAAAAAATTGGTATATTGGTTTTTGTTCACCGACTAAATTTTTCATTAATCGTTAACAAAAGATCAAAAAATAAACAACTTAAAAAAAATTAGGGTAAAGAACGCACCTTGAAATTGAACCCATTTTTGCAGTGAATTAGCAAATTAAACAAATAAAAAAACGAATCAACCTTTAACGTGGGCGAACCCTAACAGTTAAAGGGGGAACCCAGAACGGAATATTGGCAAATCTGAAACCCAAATGCATCGACGCGAACAAGAAACTCTAGAAATTTCCGATCATAGGATTTGGAGATAAGATATTTATAACGTATGCAAATGATATAGTTCAGATGGTAGTTCTCTTTGATGGAGTTTAGTTTAATTTACGATTTTATCGAAAATGATTGCGGTAGAAACATAATATCACGGTTATTCACGGGCTCAAGCATGAGCTTTTCATCTCCGTGACTTCAAGAGTGTTCTTTTTTAGGCATAACTATTAGGATGTGCTCGATATATTATGGACAGATAATTGTATAATTATTTTTGTTAGAATAGAGGTAAAATTCTTGTATAAATGATGATGAATTTGCGAGGTCTGATATGTTAGAAGTGGGTTCGTTAATTAAATGAGATTGATATAAATATTGACATTCACGTATTATACCCGATTCGTTATTATATTTAATAATTATTCGTCGAATTGGTTTTTAAATATCTATAAATTTTTCTTTTTTTAGGTTCGAATATTTGAGAATAAGAAGATAACAAAATTATTTGAATTTACACACCATTTATTTTTTTTTTAAAAATGAATTTCCCTTTTTTTTTTATACTAGAAATATGAATTTTTTAGAACATAATATGGTTATGCGAGTTTCCCCTTAAATTTGTTCAGCTTTTAAGAATATATATTAAGACCCTTATATTTAGGAAGGGTAATGGGGCGGTTTTGGGACGGGATCATGATTCGAAATTTTCGAATGAAGATATTCTTCATTATCCATGAATAGAGATGAGGAATACATGGATATCCGATCCTCACTTACTTTATTATTAATTTTCAATTTTTATATGAAAATCTTAAAATATAACAATTTAATTTTTGTTTGTTGTCTATACATTTTTTTAATTTAAAATTGGAAATTTTATGGGGACCTGAACTTGTCCTCGATTCATATGTCAAATTGAATCGAGCCTCGAACGTGACCCGATTCAGATTTTTATATGTTTTGGACTCCGAATCCGTCCCAATGGGGATAGATCCCTACGGAGCTCCGAACCCGTGGGGATTTTTGTCATCCTTACCTATATTATTGTTTTTTATTAATGAGATTTCATCCGGATCTATGTGTCCATAACTGAGTTTGATGTGGTTGTTGTCAATTTAGTGTCATTAAACATCAATTAACATGCAAACAACCAAATCAAACCAGAAAATCAGATCCCCTAGAAACCTTGAAACTTGATAATTAAGAAAAACCTTTTAAATGCAATGACGAATCCAAGTCGAGATCTCTCTCTATCCTTAAGAACTTATTGGCCCCGTCACATGTGCTTCACGGATTCACAATTGACCAATGTTCTCCCATGATAACTTGGTTCCTTCTTGTCCAAGATGCACTCTTTGACAAGTGTTTGAACTAGAAGAATGGTGGAACTCTCTCACTAAAAAACCAAACAATCAAAAATGAAATGTCTCTAATCCAATTCGGATTTTCTTTCTCTCTTTTGTATTGGATATATTGCCTCTTTTATAAGGCATGGAAGGGTACCAATAGGGCACCCTTTGGGGTGGGGTGCAACCCTCTAAAGGGTTGTACCCCTCACAAGCACCCAATGCAACAAAATGACAGAATTACCCTTAATGAATATTTTAGAAGAATTTCCAACAATCCCCCACAATTCTTCAAATATTCACGGAGACACTCGAGAGAGTTACCATGAACTAAAGCTGCATCGAAATAGGTAGCTTTCGCCTTGAACCTTTCCTAGTGAGTGACAATCGGATTTACTTGGCAAACCAATGACCCATAGTCTTGAACTGTTCTGTCGTTGGTGTAAACCAAGACAACTGCCAACACACAGCTTTAATTCGACCATTTTTCCGTTCTACGGTTGTGTTCATTTCGGCCCTGAACAACGGTCCCGGATTCATCAAGCACTTTAGGGTAACCCGCCTTTAAAAGTTCACATGGAAGCGGCCTCACTTCTTACTTGAAATAGGTGATCTACTATGCAGAGGTAATATGTCTTTACCCTCATTAGGACTCATCTCCTAATATAGTGATCATTAAAAGCCTTAGCTTATCCTAACCAATGACAGACAGCACTTAGCGTCATTATCGGAATGGGAAAGAGTACAAAACTCTTCAGTGCTTGTTTTGAATTGCACAAAGTTTATGTTGTCCCTTTTGAACCTAGATCTTGGGATCTCCAGTCAGCTAGGTTGGGTTTCCACAGTGACAATTCTTAAATTATAGGCTTCAAGCCCATTCCCCTCGATGACTTCTCAACTTGCTCTCGAGGTAAACCTTTAGTTAGTGGATCCGCTAGGTTTTCCTTTGACTTGACATAATCGATCGTTATTATGCCACTTGAGAGTAGTTGACATATGGTATTATGTCTCCGACGTATGTGTCGAGACTTACCATTATACATTGTATTTTGGGCTCTCCCAATAGCCGATTGGCTATCACAATGTATGCTAATCACTGGCACCGGTTTGGGCCAACTAGGAATATCCTCTAGGAAGTTTCTAAGCCATTCTACTTCTTCCGTTGTTTTGTCTAACGCTATGAACTCAGATTCCATAGTAGACCGGGCAATACATGTTTGCCTCGAGGATTTCCATGACACAACTGCATTACCAAGTGTGAAAACAAATCCATTCGTAGATTTGGAATCCACCGTATCAGATATCCAGTTAGCATCGCTGTATCCCTCTAGTACAGCTGGATATCTCTCGTAATATAGCCCATATTTTGAAGTTTCTCTCAGATACCTCAAAACTCTTACTATGGTTTTCCAGTGGTTATGTCCTGAATTGCTCGTATATCTGCTAAACCGGTTTATAGCTTGAGCGATATCAGGTCTTGTGCAATTCGTGAGATACATCAGACTTCCGATGATTCTCGAATGCTCTAATTGCGATACGCTTGAACCAGTATTCTTTGATAGATGAAGAGTTGGGTCCACAGGGGATCTAGCCACATTTTGATCCCCTTTGAAATATTTATCAAGTATCTTTTCAATATAATGAGTCTGAGATAATATATATCCATCTGATGTCCTAGAAATCTTAATTCCTAGTATCACATCAGCTACTCCCAAATCTTTCATATCAAAACTGCTGGATAACACGTTTTTGGTAGACTGAATCATTTCATGATTACTACCAATTATCAGTATATCGTCTACATAGAGACACACAATAACATATCATTTTTGAGTTGATTTGGTGTACACACATTTATCACACTCATTGGTTTTGAACCCACTTGACAACATTTCCTTGTCAAATTTCTCATGCCATTGTTTAGGTGCTTGTTTTAATCCGTACAAGGATTTTACAAGTTTGCACACCTTCTGTTCTTGTCCAGGAACACTAAACCCTTCTGGTTGTTCCATGTAAATCTCTTCATCCAATTCACCATTCAAGAATGCCGTCTTTACATCCATTTGATGTATTTCAAGACCAAATATAGCTGCTAAGGCTATGAGCATTCTTATCGATGTGATACGAGTCACTGGTGAATAGGTGTCAAAGTAATCAATGCCTTCCTTTTGTCTATAACCTTTTATGACAAGTATTGCCTTATACTTATCTATTGATCCATATGTTTTCATCTTCCGTTTGAATATCCATTTGTAGCCCAGCGGCTTACAACCTGGAGGAAGATCAACCAACTCCCAAGTATGGTTATGTAGGATTGAATCAATCTCAATGTTAATAGCCTCTTTCCACAGAGGTGCCTCCGGAGAAGACACAGCTTCTTTATAACTTTGAGGCTCATTTTCTAACAAGTATGTCAGAAAATCGGACCAAACGACTTAGACGTTCTAGTTTTTTTACCACGTCTAGGCTCGATTGTCTCAACATTTTCACGTTGATCTGATTCTTGGTCAACCTGATTACTGTCATTGACAGTATCAATTGTTCTTTTGAGAGACTCAGTTCTTTTTCTTTCCTTACAAGGAAACGTCTCTTCAAAAAATATCGCATTCCTTGACTCAATTATCATGTTCGGATTGATGTAAGAATCTCAGACTTGTGTACCAAGAATCGATACGCACTACTGTTGCGATCATATCCAATGAATATACAATCAACAGTTTTGGGTCATATTCTAACCTTCTTAGGTTTAGGAACCATTACTTTGGCAAGACACCCCCACACTTTTAGGTATTTGTAGGAAGGTACGAAACCTTTCCACAACTCATATGGTGTTTTGTCCAACCTTCTGTGAGGAAGCTTGTTTAGAACGTAGTTCGCGGAAAGCAAGGCTTCCCCCCACAAGTTCTGGGGTAAACCCGAACTTGTCAACATGGCGTTCATCATTTCCTTCAACGTTCCATTTTTACGCTCCGCAATTCCGTTCTGTTGAGGAGAATAAGGAGCAGTGGTTTAGTGAATAATTCCGTGCACAGAACAATATTCACCGAATGGTGAAAGGTATTCACCACCTCTATCACTCCTGATTCTTTTGATTTTCTTGCCAAGTTGATTTTCAACTTCGCTCTTATAGTGTACAAATCTCTCAATAGCTTCAGCTTTACTTCTCAGCAAGTACACATAGCAGAATCTTGTGCTGTCATCGATAAAAGTGACAAAGTACTTTTTACCGCCTCTTGTTTGCACAATATTCATGTCACACACGTCAGTGTGTACAAGTTCTAAAGGTTCAGAACTGCGTTCAACAGAATGAAATGATGTTCGATGTATTTTTTTTGCTTCAACGCATGCCTCACACTTATGTTGGCTATCAATTGCAAATTTAGGTATAAGGTCCATGTTAATTAGTTTACGCATGGTATCATAATTAACATGTCCTAACCTCCCATGCCATACATTTTGTGACTCAATAATATAAGCAGAAGTACTAGCTTTATTATAGCACGATTGACAGTCATTACATTTAGCTTAAAAAGGCCCTCAGTTAGGTAACATTTTCCTACATACATATCATTCTTAGTCATTATAAACTTATCATAAACAAACACAAGCTTAAAACCAGCCTTACTAAGAAGAGAGCCCGAGATTAAGTTCTCCGAATATCTGGAACATGCAGTACATTTCTCAATGTTAGCTCCTTTCCGGATGTCATCTTCAGAACCATTGTGCATTGTCCAACCACCTGAGAGGTAGACAAGTTTCCCATTGTCAGATGATCGCCGCCATCGACCTTCTGGTACATGGAAAATATCTTGCTATCTGCACAGATATGACGAGTAGTCACAGTGTCTACCCACCATTCTCTCGGATTCCCAACTATGTTGGCTTCGGTTACCACTGCTGATAGTTCCATCTCAGAGATCTCATCAGTCAGCTGCATCTTCAGTGACATGGGCCTCATTTTTCTTTTTCTTGCCCTTATCCTGAGACTTATTGTTTCTGCAGTCCTTTGACATATGACCGCTCTTTCCACAGTTGTAGCATTTCCCCTTGAACTTCTTGTTCGAAGAATCAGCTCCACTGTTCTTTCGTCTTGCTACCCTTTACACCCTCAATGATGGTGGCCTTAGACTCCATAGTCTTGTAGTGGCCTTCTCGGACATCCTGTTGTCCTCCTCGATTCTCAATCGAACACTAAGGTCTTCAAGGCTCATCTGCTTCTTTTTGTGTTTCAGATAGCTCCTGGAAGTCCTTCCATGATGGAGGCAACTTTTCAATTATGGCGGCAACTTGAAACATCTCACAGAGTTTCATACCCTCATCCAGTATTTCATGAATGATCAACTGCAGTTCACCCAACTGAGACATCACCGTCCTTGAGTCTACCATCTTATAGTTCAGGAACCTACCCACGACAAACTTCTTTTGTCCGGCATCCTTGGTTTTATACTTCTTCTCGAGAGATTCCCAGAGAATCTCGCAGAAGTCATGCCTTGGTACACATTCTACAAGGTATTGTCAAGACCACCCAAAAGGTAGTTCTTGCATAAGAAGTCTCCAGACATCCATGTCTGTTCTCGCTCTTCCTTGGCCTTTTCCGATTCACCCTCCACAGGACCCGGAGGATCTTTGAGGAATTTAGCCAACTAGAGAGTTGTCAGGTAGAACAGCATTTTGCTCTGCCACTGTTTGAAATTTTCCCCACCAAATTTCTCCGGCTTTTCTCCATGAGAGACCGGTACTGTGATGTTTCCGCTAGCCATTTGTAACTGGAAAATCCAAAATGGGTCAATTAGTCTACAAAAGACGAATTGCACAACGATCAACGAATGATCTTGTTCAAAGTGATATACTAGGTTCCCACTTATTGTTCTATTGGACGGTGGTTCCAATAAAAACAAGTCCTTGAATTTCAACTAAAGATTCTTTAGAAAAATGAATAAACGAATATTCCCAGAGGACGAGGGGGGTCCGGAGTAACCACTTAAATCCCTGACCACTTAGGCTCTTATCGTCCTTTTGACAGAATATTCTTTAAACACTTTTTCAATAGGATCTTTTAGCAATTCAAACCCAGAACTACACTTTCTTCAATAGTGTAGACAATATACAATATGTGTAGATATGTGTAAGTGTCAATAAAGATTGGATGAAATTTCTTGAGTAAGACCACACTTTAAATTCTCACCCAAGTATGCAATACACAATCAACTTCAACTTTATCACTATGTGTATGCTTGTGATAATTGAACAACCTAATAATAACTTAAATCTATACTACCAAGATTAATGTGTTACAGTATATGATTTACTAAGTTATATTAATTTTAGTTTGAAGGTTATAATAATTACAGGTCTATTTCGTTAGTGTCACGTTCGTATATTCGTTCGAACGAGACTGGCAGTGTGGGTGCGTTCGTGTTGCGTTTGACAACGCGTTCGAACGATGTGTTTCCAGAGAGTTCATGTTCGAGTAGCGTTTGATAACGCGTTCGAACGAAATGATTCCAGAGAGTTCAAGTTCGTATAGCGTTCGAGAATGCGTTCGAACGGAATGATTCCAGAGAGTTTGCGTTCGAGTTGCGTTTAGGACGCGTTCGAACGTTCTTAGGCAGAAGGCTTGCGTTCGAGTTGCGTTTGAAGACGCGTTCGAATGTTCTTACGAATTTTCAGATTTTTGCCTTCGCGTGCGTCGGGCGTTCGAACGCCCTACGGGTTTTTCATGCACAGTTCGTATTTTCCCAGAAAGTTTTCTACCCTAGCATGTAAATTACTATCTAACAACACTAGAATCCAATAAGTTCTTAAGATTGTTATCAATTTAGTGTCATTAAACATCAATTAACATGCAAACAACCAAATCAAACCAGGAAATCAGATCTAATATGCATAAACCCTAGAAACCTTGAAACTTGATAATTAAGAAAAACCTTTTAAATGCAATGACGAATCCAAGTCGAGATCTCTATCTGTCCTTAAGAACTTATTGGCCCCGTCACAGGTGCTTCACGGATTCACAATTGACCAATGTTCTCCCAGGATAACTTGGTTCCTTCTTGGCCAAGGTGCACTCCTTGACAAGTGTTTGAACTAGAAGAATGGTGGAACTCTGTCTCTCAAAAACCAAACAATCAAAAACGAAATGGCTCTAATCCAATTCGGATTTTCTTTCTCTCTTTTTGTATTGGATATATTGCCTCTTTTATAAGGCATGGAAGGGTGCCAATAGGGCACCATTTGGGGTGGGGTACAACCCTATAAAGGGTTGTACCCCTCACAAGCACCCAATGCAACAAAATGACAGAATTACCCTTAATGAATATTTTAGAAGAATTTCCAACAGCGGCGTTATATATTATCACTGTATTTGTTTATTTTGTGTTCTGAGATATTTTGAAGATTTATTCAAGGAGTTGTAGGTGTTGGTATAATTCAGGATGTCTATTTTGACCTTAAAATTCATGTATCTTATTTATTGTTTGTCGATATCAGCTTGATTTTTTTATTGTGCAAGGATTATTGACTGTGTCAATTTGAAGGGTGTCTTTGATACACACACATCAACGGTTGTAGGTGCTTAATATTAGCCCCACTTTTTTCGCCACGTATTACTCTATTAATGAATTTTTCTCAACAAGTTTCCTTAGAGAAAATGTATTGCACAATCATATAAGTAGGTCCAATAGAACATCGACACATGCCATGATATTATTAAACGTAAACAAACCTCTGTAAAAGCTCAGACATAGCTCCTGATGTCACTCTGATGTTAACTCACTCTAAATTCAAGACATTCTGAGGTCAACTGACTCCGAAGCAAATTCATTCTGGAACACATTTACTCCATAAATTATTGATCAGTCAAGGCATGAAATGGAACTACTTCGATATGTATAACGGTACTCTAGAATACGTGAAACCATACATCGTAATCCTAAATTAGTGGACTTTAGTGGCAATGCATTTAACTTAACATGCAAGCTTGATTTAACATGCTTAATAACAGAAGTAATCACACCTAATAGTATATTTCATCATGTTTTGTGACAAGTGTACTTCATGCATCATAAGGCAGTTCAATGACAAATGTCAATATAAAAAATGATTGCTATATCAAATGTAATGGCTTATAATAAAAAGTAATTATTATATATTTTATTATTGTAACAAATTTCTTATTTTAATAAGTCTTGTAATTTTATGGGATTATGATTTTTTAATCTTTACTTTTGTAATTTAATATCAATAAAATAAATTATAGTGATTATGTGACATGATATGCTTAAAAGTGGCAATACTTAAATATAATCCACTAAATGACTTGATGAAAAAGCTTAAAAATATTTAAGTTATATATAAAAATATGTGTGTCTATTTTTTTTAATTTTTTTTTTAAATTTCCTAATTTATGTTTTATAATATAGTTTTAACCCATCAAAAAATTTGGTTAAAATCAGGGAGGTGATATGAACGGTTATTTTGAATATTCGATAATATCTTACCAAATAGACTAGTTGATATTCAAAGTTTAGTGTATAATGGTTAAGTTTTTATTTGAAAATTAGGTAGCTGAAATGATTTCGATTGGTTATGGTAAGAAATTTGGGATATCCGATCCGAAAATAAGAAAAAAGTAAATAAAATTAAGGGTTTTTCAAAAAAACCCAAAACTATATATTAAGACATTTCTAATTTAGTCTAAGCATAAATGATTCTTCTCATTCAGTCATCCCATTTATAAAAGACATAAATATACATAGTCAAATAATATAATTACAAGTTTCACAAAAAATTGAAACATGTGTATGTATTTATTTAAATTTTAAAAAATAAATATCTCACAAAATATAACGTGTTTTAAGAAAAAAATTACATATTATTCATCTACAAATGATTGACTTTAAAACAAATACCATTGTCAATACTTTTTGATGAAAAAAAGGCCAACAATGACTCATTATATTTATAAATTACTGATCAGTCACTTTAAACATTCATATCTTATTTACCCGGACTCCAAATTATAATTTGTAAAATATTACATGCAATTAACATTCATACCTACAACTTTCGTTAAAAAATCTATCTCATATTAGAAATTCCATAAAGTCAAAAGTAACCCCAAAATTGCTATACCATAGCAATCACAATCACAATCACAATTATCGATAAAACATTTTTAAATATTCATATCTCCTTTATTCATACTCCAAATCACAACATGTAAAATTATATATACTTATAACTTTACTTAAGGAACCAATGTCAAATTAGGAATTCCACAAGATCAAAATCATCCCCAAAATTATTATTTGTAACAGTCATATTCATAGTCACCAATCAGTCATTTTCAAACATTCATATCTATTTCATCCGAATTTCAAATCCCAATTTATAAAATGCCACATACGTTAACATTCAAACCTACAACTTTCATTAAGAAACTTCTATCAAATTAGAACTTCCACAACGTCAAAATAAGTCTCAAAATTATTATGTCGTAACAGTCACATTCACACATACAACTAGTCACAATATCAGTCACATACACAATTCTCAGTTACACAGATAGTTACAAATACTCAATCATATTTTCTCAGTCAAAATATCATCCATCCATAACAATACTCAATCACATTTCTGATTACAATAACAATATAAATACTCAATTATAATCATAGTATCAATATCAATCACAATTACAATATCGTTTTATCTACTTAAAAATATATTTGAACATGTCAAATTATAAAAAAAATAATCACTATTAACGTGAACATGTCGAACTCTAAAAAAATCAACGAGGAGAATCTTATAAAATTAGGGTTATTTATACAACTCATTAGTTGGAGTGGACAGAAAAGTAATTGAAAGTGAAAAATCGAATTGAACTGGAAAAAATCGAACTGAAGTGATAGTTTTTTATTTTCAAAAATAATTGTTCGATATTTTAATTAAAAAATCGAATCGAATCGAATTAGAATAATTTTTTAACTAAAAAATTGACCCGAACTATTTTATAATTATATTTGTTACATTATTTAGTTTATTTAGTATTTAGTGATGATTAATTTCATGAAATATTTATAATTTTTTACTTTGGTTATTATTCTTTTTATTTTCCTACATTTTAAATAATTTAATTGATGATTATAACTTATGAAATTTTTTATTAATGTAGTTATGATGATTAAAAGAGTTACAGTATAAAAAAACTTAAGTAAATGTTAAATTCAATTAATGTTATTAATTTTTAATTTTTTTATTGTTATTATTCAAAAAATGAAAAAAAAACTGAATTGTACTGAACCGAACCAAATAATTATAAAAAACGTCAGTTATTTTTTTAAAAATCGAATAATTAAAAAAATATTTTATTAAAAAAACGTCAATTACTTTTTTTTTTTTTTTTTAAAAAAAAATCGAATATTTATAATTATAACTTTTTTAAAAATCATACTGAAGTAGATCGAACCGTGCCCACCCAAACTCATTAGTAGCTTGTCCTTAATCCTTATTAGGAACTAGTCATGATGAAAAAGTCTTTTTAATAATTCTCTATGAAAAATTAAAATAATTTTTTAGATAATAAATTTTCAATTTTTTTTTTAATTTTTGATTATTTTGATCTGTATCGAATATTCGAATTTCCGATCGGTTTCATATACAAATACCAAATGTAAATTTGTTTTCCTTATTTATGGATAGGCACCGTATATTAAATATGGAAAATTGGGATGGTCTGATTAGGCCTGGCTACGGTTTCAGAACCGGCGGTTTTGGTTGCTAAAAAAGAGGAACCGAAACAGAACAAAAAAATTATGATTCCGATTCCGAACCGCATTATTAAAAAAAAGCAAAGTAATAAATTAAATTAAAAAATATTTCTATAGAAATATCAACATAATCAAAAGTCTTCATGGTTAAATTTCGTACTTCACTAATTCATTATTAAATTTTATTTTATTTTTTGCAGTTTTGGAACCGAAACCGGACCATAAAATTATGGTTCCAATTCTTGAAATCGGAAATTTCAGGCGGTTCTAATTTTGATTGATTCCGGTTCGAAACTGAACCGTAACGGGATCTGGTCCGATCCCTTTACAGTAGAAAGGAAAATGTCAATTTAGGCAGCAAAAAATAATTATAATCACCCATAGAGAATCCTAAAAAGGAAAAATAAAAAATAAAAAATAAAAAAGGGAACTAGTTTCAATACAAAGCAACCAAACAGCACCTTAGAACGCTGGAGCAACAAGCACAAAACCCTTGTCCATTCGGCCTCTGACAAAATTTTCACAGCAATAATGGCTCAGTGGATGCGAACCTTAAACCCTCCCAAAACCCCACTTCGCATCAACAAAATCTCAGCACCAAAACTCTCATTGCCCTCTTCTTTACCTTCATTTCAAACGAAACCCAATTCCAAATCAAACAATTATCCAAAAATCTCTTTCTGTGTCATGTCCAACAAGAACCAGAACCAGAACCAGAACCAACAACAGCACTTGTCTCTTGAAGCTTTGGTTAGCAGCACTCGCAAAGAAGAGCTTATTGGTGACATCAAAAGCTCTCTTCCTAACTGTCTTTCTGAGACCAATCTTCACTTGACTGTTCCCGTCTCAAATCCAAAACCAGGGGCAAGGTATTTTCTTTTACTCATTTCCTGCATTGAATTTCGCCATGAATTTGCTTGTAAATCTTCATTGTTTAGCAACCCAGAAAATAGAGCCTCAGTTAAGTGATTGTAAATTCTGTTTGGTACTGTAGCTTTTAAACCCAGAGATGTTGTGAACTAAAAGTTATTTATTTTTTTTGTTTGTTGGTAAACATGACTTTTAAATAATGATTTTGGAAAAAAAATTAAAAGTATTATAAAATTTTCATCAAATGAATATGGGATACAATGATTATAGACAGCATAATGGCGGGAAAAGATTTTTATTTGGTTTGTTTTGGTAAACGTGGGATACAATCACATTAACTTCTAGACTATAACTGTAAATCGGATGATTTTATTTTTATATTTATAATTTTGTAGGTGAGAGATATTTATGATGGTGGGGATTATCTAATTCTGGTGACGACGGACAGGCAAAGTGCGTTTGACAGAATTCTTGCTTCTATTCCCTTCAAAGGCCAGGTAAGTGTGGCTGTTTTTTTATTTAATTAATTTATTTTGTAGTTTTAACTATATGGGTTTATTTGATTACTTTGTCCAATAAAGAAGCATTTGCAGAAAGCTTATTGAAACTGTTGTTCCTCTGTGAACTTTTTTAAATTTGAAGGAGATGTGAATGAACATCATGACTGAAAATGTATGGTGTTATGAATTTTAGGTTCTTAATGAGTCGAGTTTGTGGTGGTTTGATCAAACTAGGCACATAATTCCGAATGCAGTCATTTCATCTCCGGATAAAAATGTTACAATTGCGAAGAAGTGTTCTGTTTTCCCTGTTGAATTTGTTGGTGAGTGCCATTGTTTCTCATTTTTGCTTGACTTTCTGGCAATTTCTTATATTTGGCTATAACAGTTTATTCATGGTTCTTGTTGCTAAATTTATAAATATTGTTTAGCGCTGAAGAATACTGTATCGAGTTCCTGGTATTCTGTTGCTTTGTTAACACAATGAACCACACTCTCTATATGTGTTAAAAACTGATGAAGCATGTCACGAGGCAGCTGAATTTAAAGTTTTTGTTTAACATGGTGAATGCTAGCTTATATGTGTAGAATATTCATTAATATTTAATTTTGTAATTCAAGGCAGTATTTGGTATGCTAAAGAAGAGCTGTGTATATATGTTGGGCATTTTAAGATGTTATTAAACAGTTATACACAAGTTAAATTCTCTTTGAGGTTTGGTTTGCTAAAAAAGAGCTGTGTATATATGTTGGCCATTGTTATTAAACAATGCAGTTATACACAGGTGAAGTTCTCTTTGAGGGAACAGCTGACTTCATTGATTTTGGGAAATCGTAAAGTTACAAATAACTGTTTCTTTTTAAATGAAAAATTTGGGAAGGGATTTTATTGATGCTTCATGGGATAAAAATTATGTTAGCCACCAGTCGAAACTAATGTGTTCAAGACATCAACCCACTACGTAAAATATCAGCAGCATAAACTATTGTTTGGAATTGTTCCTTCCTCTATGTGCATTGTTTGAGCAGATAAATAATTGAGAACTCTTCAATCTTCATGTTGCAGTGTGATTACCATCAATTTTTTTTCCATATAGTTATCTTTTTGAAGCTATTGCATTCTGCTGATGTGAATTTACCAGCAGATCTTAATTATGTTGGTGTTTTACAGTCAGAGGTTTTGTGACTGGAAGTACAGATACATCTCTTTGGACGGTTTACAATAAAGGAGTTCGAAATTATTGTGGGAATGCTCTTCCTGATGGTATGTTTTCCATTTGATCAGCGACTTTTTTCCATTTGTTCAGCGACTTTTAGTTTCTGTTTATATTTTTTAGTATTTGATGCCCTATTTATTTGTTACAGGCATGGTCAAAAATCAAAAGCTTCCTGCAAATATACTCACACCAACAACAAAGGCTGAAGATCACGATGTTCCTGTAACTCCAGATGAGGTTTGATCATATATTTCAACTTAAGAAGATTATGAAAATAGTAATATCGAGACTCCTTGTCATCAAGCAAAATGTTTTCCTTTTGCTTTATGGAAATAATCTGTAACAATTGGTTCTATCTAATGGCCAATTGGTTGGACTTATTTTGGTCTCCTTTCATCTGCTCAGCAAGTTGCTTCATGTGATGTGTTTTCTTTGCAGATAGTTAAACTTGGATTGATGACTGAAGCTGAATTTGATGAAGCAAGTAGGAAAGCGTTAAGCCTATTTGAGTATGGACAGGTGATTACATTCTGCTTAAACTTTTTGTTGTCATGAGTTGGTTGAAGTTTGATGGTTTAGAAATATCTTTTACCCCATTCATGAATTACCATTTCTTAAAATAAAGTCCGGCCTTAATTATGTAGTAGAAGAGACTAGAGAGTATCAGTGTAGCAAGAAAGATACTTTGGTTGACATGTTTTCCACATCTGGAATTCTATTGATTGACGAATTATGACTGTCTGCTTGGCTTTAGATTCTATGCGTTCAACTTTGAAGAGTTCTGAATGTTAATGTGGGGATCTTGGGTCCTATCTATGTGGATCCTATCCATGTGGATGTTTCTTTTTATACTTTCTCACTTAACACTATAGGGTTGCTTGATAACCCTTTTCATACTTTCTATAACTAACATTAATGTCTTGAAATTGCAGCATGTGGCTTTAGAGCATGGCCTTGTATTAGTTGACACAAAATATGAATTTGGAAAGAGCTCCGATGGTTCAATTCTTTTAGTTGATGAGGTTAGAAATCACAGTCACGAAAACATTTGTTGCTCTCTATCTCTCTCTCCCCCCTACAGGCACATATAAATTGCATTGGGATACCAAGTATAGTGACAGGTTCTTGCAATTTTAGGTGCATACACCTGACTCAAGCAGGTATTGGATTGCCCATTCCTATGAAGAACGCTTTCAGAGTGGCCTTGAACCAGAAAATGTTGATAAGGTATGTTGCTCACTTGTGATGCTTGATTGTTATTCCTTATTTGCTTACATTTATATATCCTGCTGATGTAGACAAGGTTGTTTTGGCAAACTTGTGCTTGTGTATTGTTATCGTTCAACTTTGTTCAAGTGTGTCGTGTCTAATGTGCTTTCACATTGTTAATAATTTGGACCTACTGATGTTATGTAGGACGTAAATATTTTCCTAACCTTGAAATTCTTTGATATTTTTAGGAGTTCTTGAGATTGTGGTTCAAAGATCACTGCAATCCCTATGAAGATGAGGTAAATTCACATGAAATCTTCCAGCTATATTTGCATTAGAGTTTGTGCTTCTAGAGTATAACTAAATCTCAATTGCTGATGCCATTTTAGGTTCTCCCTGAGGCTCCTGAAGAACTTATTTGTGAATTAGCTTGGCGGTATGTGATTTCTGCCTAGTAATGGGGTCTCGTTATTAAGATCAATAGGAATTAAACCAGCATAGGATGTCATTTGATGCCTTCTTGGCTAATATTAGCAATTTCTGCAATGATGACCACTGAATATCTATGACCTTTATGTTCTTTCCCATGATTGTTCTAAAATTATTTTGTACGAATCACTTGCGAACTTAAAGCCTCAACATCACATTGCATAGTCCTCTCACTGTGCAAGCAATATGTATTAATTGACTTTGACACTTGATATGAGAGGTTCTTGGCAATTGGCATTAGATTTATATTTTATGTCCAGGTTATTGTTTGCATGTAGGGTTCTGTTTTGTGTTTTCAAGACTTCCTATTTCATTGTGAGTGAGACTACATGTAAGAACACAGGGTCAACCAAGATTTTTTGGGTTTTCAATAATTAAACGATGGGTGTGGAATTGTTTTTAAATTTTGCCTTGATGAGGTTGCTTGCCACCTGTCATTTTCAAAGTGCGATTTGTCAATCATTAGTTTGCTCTAATATTAGCCTCCAATGACAGATACATATTTTTATACGAGGCAATAACAAAATCAAGATTTGAGGTTCCATCAACTAAGGTACGATCATATTCATGGTTATCCTTTATATCGTGGCATCAAGTGACCTTTTTGGTTTCAACATGCAGGAGCCAATACATGACCGTATTTCACGGAATGTTTTGTTGGCATTATCAGCTCTTCAGTAGGCTATACATCTATAGCACTTCATGTTTCTATGGTGAAAAATGACAGTGAGAAATTAATAAAAATTTCAAATGATGAGGCATTCATTCTCTTGATGCACCATGAAAGAATAAGGTTTCGGTGTCCAGAAGTTTTGCAGGACACACACGAAGTGTGTGCAGGATAAGCCAAATTATTTCGGATATAATTCAGCTACTACTGGTGTGTGTTAAAAGATAATGAGTTTGGTCTGTTTATTTTTTATTTGTGCTGGTGCATCAACCCTTCGTAATATGCATTTCTCTCATATAATTTCAACTAAGGTATTGTACCATTTTTAGTCCACTCTTTTCAATCAACTGGTATTGTGTTTTTGGTTATCAGGTTCTTGAATTGGGTTTGTGTTAAATACTAAATCAACTGTCAGAATTTATATGGATCCCATTTATCTTAGGACCGTTGATTCAATATTCAGCATAAGTTTCGCTCATCCCTAGATCCTGATTCATATTCTTGTTAAGTTTTTGATGTTTATGTGCTGAATTTCGACACTTTCGTATGATTACTAACACTACTTAACGATAGAGGTGGACAGCAGGCATGTCCCTGAAATTGAATGAACGATTGAGATTAGATGTGGAATCTAATCTCGCGTCAAAGGAAAGCACATATAAATAGAGGGCAGAGACCGATCTATAAGGGATTTTTTCTTTTTGAAAAATGATATTTTGTAAAAAATAGTGACAAAACAAAAAATTAAATTATGTAGTTTTGAGCAGGGGTGCGTAAAATAGGGTATCCTATCTTGTTTAGGTGGAATTGAAATATATTCTAAAAAATTTGGTTCTTAAATTTTGTGAACCATAATCCATCTTATTAAATAGGGTACCTTACCCATTGGTTCCGGTTCGGTTTCAGGAAACTTTATTTTGAACCCAATAGATTAATACTGGAAAAAAAAATCAATGCTTTTTTTATACTTTTATTATTTTGTTATTTTATTCTATTTGTTTATTGTTAGAAGTGTTAAGCATATATGAATGAGATATTTTGATCGCTGAAAACGAGTAATACAATACTTTTGAGGATATTGTTTGTGAATTTAAGCTAAATAATGTTATAAGAATTTTAATTAAAATTTTGTATAATGTTTATTTTAAGCGGCTAAGTGAGAATCTTGACACAAGTTTTAAGAAAACAGTATGTATTGATCAGTAAAGAGAATCCTTTAAATGAAAAATTCAGTATTGGTTCTAATTTTTGATTTCATGCATAGGTTCCGGTTTCTTAAAGTGTAAAATCAGAATCAGAACCTATTTTTTTCGGTTCCATATTTTTGGAATCGAAATCTATCCTAAAATAATCGGTTTCGATTCCAGAACTTAATTTTCGATTCGATTCCAAGCAGTTCAGGGTCTACCCGAAGCTGTTGCAGACCATTAGTTTTGAGTGTTAATTTTTTAATAAAAAAAATCAAAACTAAAAAGGAAAAAGAACAATGATATTTGTACAGAGTTATGACAAAACGAAAATAAAATAATACTAAAAAAATATGTGATTTTAAGTGTAAATTTTTTAATAAACAAATCAAAATTACATAATTTTGAATATAATTTTATCATTATTTTGTTGTGTAAAAATATTATTATTATTTTTTTCTTTTCTTGTTTATCAGGGGAGAGAAGCACAAATTAATTCTTCTTACATGATTTTTTTGTAGACTTTAACTTGAGCAGCAGAGTGTTTGTACAATTAAGGAAACATCAAACTACAAGAAGGATTTTCTGTTCACTGACATTTTTATTGACAGCTGTTTTTTGTATGGGGCAATTTAGAAAATCAACCCCTCGAATAAACCTATTTTAAACAGTGAATTTATTTGGTTAGTATGAAACTCAAAATAAATTTGACAAGTAAATAAGAAAATCACAGAGATTTATGGGGTTCGGCAGAAGGTGATTCTAACCTACGTCCGCGGGAGAAAGATGAATGTTTATATTACTTGTTTGAGGTCAAGACCAATCATGGTTACAAATGTTGTGGTAGGCTTACGAAAGAGTGTAAAACACATCGGGTCTTAAGCTAGCTCGTTATAAATCTCTCAAGTTGTCGGATACCGACCGATTTTCTCTCTCTATCACTTGTGTAAAAGCTCTTGTTTTTTTTTACAAGTAGTGAAGTGCGAAAATTGTTAACCTTTGAATCAGTGGCTTCAACCCCATTATATAGGCTTCTGAATCCATTATTCCACCAACCCATCACGCCAACTCATGTAACCCTATCATCATCGTCCTATGCTCATTTTCACCAACCACTCAGCAAACAGTTGCTCTGGCATCTGACTCAACTACCACTGTCAGCAGAAACCTATCATTCTAACTTTTTGGCCACTGCTACACACTCTGTTGATGTGACACCATGCGGTTCAACCACTCCAATACTGTTCCGTATGGCAGATTCTCTGCCCAATGAGAGACGTTGACTTACTCCTGTCACATCGGTCTTCTAGAAGCTCAAACTTCCAAGTAGGACATACGTCATATGCAAGTACAAAATATCTTGATCTTAGCTCCGTTCCTCGGGCCGGCATATCGAGGCAAATGGCGCTCGGTCAAGCCATCCCTTTATTCAACCAGGTCGGGTCGGTAAGTATGGACCACCTCAAGTCGACTTCCACAAACATTCAATTCCTGCCAAAACCGACACTTCTTCTTCGGGTCGGGTCGGGATACCTACTTACTTCATCAATAGCAAGTTCTTCATCATGAAAACTCCTCCGTATAATAGGCTCGGATCCCATCTGACTTCAGCCTCTCTGGGTCCTCATCATTCTCCTCTGTCTGAGTACAAAACTCCTTTCTACCCCATCGGTATTCGAGTTTTCTCGGAATGAAAAACCATCATTAACAATTTACTTTGAAGGTACAATAAACAAAAAAAAAGTACCTTCATGTACAAAAGCAAAGTGTTTGTACCAGAATTAATTGGTAAAAATTGTAGTAACTATTAAGAAATTGATGTATGTACAAACCAGATCATCCATTTATTTTTCTATGAACAGTGAATGAGGGCTGTGGCAGAATTCTTTGTTGAACTTTCACAAATAAATTTTGAAGGTCAAAGAAACGAAAACAAAACTCTAAATATACACACAAAACTAGTAGAAGTCCCATAAATCAAACCTACCCAATCGGATTCAGAGATATCGAATTGAGATATATGCTGAGTTTTTTTTTTATAAAATATGAGTGGCAAAAATTTAGCTGGAATCAAAATTCACCCCACAATATAATTCAAACTTGATTATCGGATCGGAGCCTATCAGATGATCGTTCACCTTTTCTATCATCTTCAAATGATGAATTTACGGTGTTAAACAAACTCTTTGATGGCATACAACTTACCTCTAAGCCATCACCCGTTGTTCTTGGAGTCCGAACCGAATCGGTTCTCGAAATAAAAGGAGGAGTCAGACTAAGCCCCCAGTTGCCGGACCGGGACGGTCGGCC